>JAOUQU010000036.1:997732-1009193 GCA_028566735.1 Ammoglanis amapaensis | reverse complement strand
CTTCTTTTTAGAATTATTGGGACACACTAGATTTGACAGATTTAATACTTTAACATATTCTCTACACATATTTTGGATGCACAGGTTTGTCGAATGCAAGCCTGGTTTCACACAATATTTTCTTGTATTGGCTGCTCTTCTTTGAGGCCATTATTTTAAACCGGATGCCTTTTCTGACTCAATCCACCATATTTATCCAAGCTTGGAACATATATTATTGTCTCTTTAATTAATCTAACATCATGTTTTTGGACTGTGGGTGGAAACCGGAGCACCTTTAGCAAACCCATGCTGAACAGTTAGAACATGTAAACATCACGCAGCTAAGATATGGACAGTGCTACTTACTGAGCCATCTTGTCGTCCCGGGTCTTTTACTGACTAAATGACTCAAGAAACCACATAATAACCCCAAAATCTAGTGGCAAAACCTTGGACAATGGAGGCTGTTGTAGTTGTGACCACAAAAAAGTAAGCCAAGTACATATTAGTATCTGTGGTTTTGGAACACTATGTGCAGGAAGCTAATGGCAGGTAGTCCACATAATTTTGGTCATACATTTTTAACTATTAAATATTCATCTAAATGCATTTACGTGGTTTGGAACAAAACAAAAGAAATAGCTGAGTCTGGTTCTTTGATTTTAAATGTCCTTCAGATTTTTTTAATCCTTAGACTGCTCACCTGGAGCACAGAAGAAACCAGATAGCTATTTTGTCAAACTGTTTTGGGTAGTAATTCCTCAGTTGAATAAATACAGCTTCACCAAAATAATTTCTGGGATTTATAAGGTTTAGTTGCATGTCCATAAGAAACGTTTATTTCAGCCAAGACAGTAAAACAACCTTACACTGTTGAGCCGTCATTCCCTGTCTGCTGAGCTACCATTTCAGAATTTTGCCTCAGTTCTGTCCGCTTTAAAGGTCTACTATTATTACTCTCTCCAACCACCAGCCCATTTAGTGTGTCAGAGCAGTCCAATCAATGTCCAACTTCTCAAACTACTACTCATCTCCTTACATTACTAAATTTAGAATTATTTTGTTACATTGTAGTAGTAAATTTTGGATTAAATCCGTCGCCCCTCTGGCCCTTTGTAGTGGTCCGACTCTAGATAGTACCAGTACAGATTCCAGCTCCAGTAGTTTAAAAGGGCCCATATTCTTTAATAAAGTATTGTGTATGTAGTAGATTCTACTTCTTGCTATTCGAATTTAAACTCAAATTCTGCTTCTTGTTGCATTCTCATTTCAAATTTAATTTGTAATCATTTGTAATTCAAAACTGAATTCTGATACAACCCTGAAAATGAGTAACTGTTTCCTGTCATGAGTGCGAGCAAACAATAAACATGACATTAAAATCTACCAAAAACAAATGATCCAGTGTTAATCAGTGAAATATGTTAATATGATTTTTATGGAAACCATTTCTGCAGCAATACAGGTCAATTTGTTCACTGTTGTATTAATATGCTGCTCAGTGTTCATGGATTTGAAATGATACACCAACAACATCCTGGAGGTTTCATTTATGGCCATATAGAGGTGTGTGGTAACATTACCTTCTTTTTCAGTCAGTGAATTGATGATTAACAATGGGTAGTAGTGTTGGTATCCCATTGTGCAAACTCCATTCCATTTTTTGTGGAAAAGAACAGAAGAAATGATCTGAAAAGTTTGTGTTTGCTTTTTTTATATAAAAAAGTCTGTTCCTAATGCTGAACCCTGCTGTACAACTGACACTAAATCACTACTGCTTTGTGTCTGAAGAAGCGTTCAACTGTATCTATCTGAAACGGTGTTTAACTCTGACCAGGCAGGAGTGCAGATCCAAAGAGCTTGAGTTAAATTTACATTTGACCCAGATTCTCTCCATCTCGTCTGTCTTCATCTCCCACGCTTCATCACCAACTAACACCTTCCTTTCTGCTTCCTTCCTTCTCTTCGACTAGCACGCCTTTCATATCATGATAGAGGTAAGCGATGCCTAATTCTCCCACAATTTTTAACAGACTGGCTTGGTTCCTGCTTATTTTTCCTTTTTTTTTAAATCCCAAACCTCACTGGTGCAGTCTGAACTTCTTGTTTCTGACACAGTGTTCAGAACACAAGACAACCTTTCATTTTCAGTTAACACCCTGCTTATTTCAACACTGGCAGTTTTTCTCTTTCTTGTCCTGCACATATATATACAGAGTGTATTAAAGTGTATTAAAATCCTTATTTTAGTGGTTCAATCATCAGATCTTTTTTAAGAAGGTGCATGGTAAAGCAGTAATGTCTTGATTTCAACTGCACGTCTCCCAGCATGCATAGAATGTTTAATAACTGCAATAATATGTAGAACTCTTTATAGTACAGTAATAGTTATAAATAGTAATAGCCATAATTCCTTGAAACCTCGGTTAACGAGCGCCTCCGATAACGACCAATTCAGATAATGACCAACCATTTAGCTAAAAATTTACACCAGATTACAACCAAAATTTCGGATAGCAACCGTCACTACATCAGTGACGTCATCACCATGTGACCCACATCTCTGACCGAGCGTTCCATGATGTTCTTTCCACATCTGGATTATAGGCCCCCAACTGTGCTCACTGGAACCTTCAGTAGTTTTTTTTCTGTAACCAATGCCATCAATAATTTTGTCTGAAAAAAAGTCTAAATAGAGCTCACTGTTTTTACATATCATGAACTAGCTGTGGTAATGAAAAAACTTTTGATCTTTAACCACTGGTTAAAAGATTTAAAATATTTAAAATGATTGTGCACTAAGTAGCTGTGTTGCTTTCTAATTACTGATAGATTTCAGAGGGTGTCATGATTTTCTGTGGCTTTTTTCATGTCTTTTTCTTTGTTTTCTATTTTTTCCATATTTGTCATTTTCCTTAATTACACAATAAGTTTATGGCCATCTATGGTTTGGTTTCTTTGGATGTATGGATTTAGACGTGTTGTTACCGAGATTTGTTGCAAATGTCATGTCAATAGCATATATACAAATATTTTGCCTCAGAAATTGGTGGTGTGTTCAATACTTATTTCACTCACTATGTGTCTTAATTTTCATATATATTTTAAATTATATCCATTGCAATCAAAAACACAAACATGGTAAACAAAGAATAGAAGTTATTCTTGGCCTGGATATAAGTCTTGTAGGTTCTCACATAGTATATATTCCCCACCCTGGTACAGTAGTAGACTGATTTAGGGGTGGTAATTGCATGTTGTGAGAACAGAGAAAAAAAAGAACAGCCAATGGACAGCCCAGTCACTGCTGGCCATATTCCACCGGTGTCTGGTTTGTTTGACCGAACATCCTCTTGTAACCTGCTAGCAGGCATTCAATACCCACCTCAGACATCCAGGGAGAAAGATAGCCCGGGTAAATTACAAATGAGCAGCTCTTGTATTTTTATGCCCTTCTTGCTAAAAGCAACACTTAGTAACTCTGCCATATGGAGCCATTGTCATTTTTCCTACCCAAAGCATGCCTGCGCAGTAAGTGACATTTCGAAAAAAGTCAGAATGACCCAATCTATTGTGTTTATTGTGACAGTGAGTAGCGGAGGCTTAGGGCGTGTGTCGTCGTTCTTTATGCTTCACACCGAGGAGAGTTTGATCGCTCACGTCGACACACTAGTTTCTATGTCGGCTCTTTCGTGCCGTGTTTTGTATAACAACAAAAGCAACTCAATCTCAGACATATTCCCTTTAACCCCCAACTCTGCCCCCCCCCTTTCCTTTTTCTTTTTTACTTCCTCGTCTTTTCTTCTGGTGATGGATGTTCTGCCCTTTCGTCTCGTCTCATTCCCACTCTCTGTCACTTCATCTCCCTTTCCCTTTTGTGAAAAATTCCACAAGGACCAAATAGAACTCAGCACTCAACCCAGATCCATATGCTTTGGAACTCGGTCTCAACTCAGGGGTGGTGGTTCCAATTTTTGGAAGAAATGTAGGCCAAACTGCTCCTGATATGCCCTACTTTTACTTGTCCAAACTTCTCCACAGGTGTTCTTGGTGAGGCGGTGGTATTGAGGATAATAAAATGGTTATATCTAATTTTGTTTCATCTTACATGAAGGCAACCCTAGCATTCAATAAAATAAAAATTACAAATATAACAGTGAGATATTCGGTTAGCACACTGGCATCAAGATTTTTGTTGGAAACTTTTCATTACTATCAGTTGGCTAGGTGCCATCTAGTGGGCATTATTGGCTGTATGTGCAGCACATAAATGCTTCTGCAAGGGTGGGGACGATAGGACTACGTGGGTGGGTTTTTTTAACCGCCGTGTAAGGAGCCAGATTGTCAGAAATTGCCTGCCATGAATCCATGACATAAAAATGGTTCGCTTATGGACAGGGGTCTGAAGAGGTGTGATCAGCAATATCAATCACTAATCCAGTCAGGGTCACGGAAAGGGCGCTGGGGGGTGAGTCTATTCCAGATTTTCACTGAAGAGTCCAATGACATATCAGTGAAAAGTATTTATTATTCTAAAGTAAAGCTGCAAATGTGAACGCATCAGACAAACATAACTCACATGTTTTAATCTTACATTCCCTCTTATAGTCTTTTGTTTGTAAAAGTGAACCATTGGTTTAAAATGTTTAAATCAATTCGGTTTAAAGGTCAGATCTCGTTACTGGTTGAATATCCTGTTCTGGTGGTTTAATCACTAACCATTATGCTCCATCATTATGCTCCATTCTGAATCCTTTCACCACCATAATATAAGTTGCTTATTTAATTTACTCATGTAACTGTAGACACTAGATAATGAAACTGCCCTGACCTAAGGGAACTAAACTATGCAGTTGTTGATTAGTTTTTGCCCTGACCCTGGGAGTGCTCTTCTCATAGCAATATGAGGCCAATTGAAACGGCAACAAAGAAAGTTGGATGAAAGCCAGCAAACACTAGCTGACTACAGATGAAAAGCTGTGATTAGTTGATGTGATAAGCGCTTGCAGCATCTATTGTTTTTTGTTTTCTGTTTTTGCTGACCAAGGTCATTTGGTCAAAGAAGTCACATTGGGAATGGTTATGCGGTGCAACCTCATTTAGCCTGGACTTTATTGCGAAGGCATCTATCACCTTACCAGTTACTGACTGTTGCATTTATTTGTTTGTATTTATTTTAATATGGTAATAACATTCTAGTGTGTATTTTACTGTATTGATTATTATATGCAAGAGTTCTTTAACATTTCATTGTTAATGTGATGAGGAAAATACACTCCAGCAGGACGAAAGCTCTGTGGAAAGGGAAAGTGAAAGAAAAGGGAGGAGGGCAGGAATCATAAGATATAGAAGGAAAGGGAGGAGGAATAAAGAGAGTGGAAGGAAGGAGAAGGAAGAATATGGAAAAGTGGAAGATGAAATATTAGGGTAAAGACGGGTAAGGTAAAGGGGAGGATCTGGATGAATGAATGAACAACAAGGAAAAGTAGGAAAGAGGAGGATATGGAAAGGGATGGAAGGGAAAGTAATAAGTAAAAGTAAAGAATAAAGGTATAGGGAAGGGAAGGATGTAAAGGGATCATTGCATATATACTGTAATATAAAAACAAGAAAATGAGGGGGAAAGGAAGAGAGGAAAATAGAAGTAAAAGGGAGGGAATTGGGAGGATTCAGATGGAACCTGGATAAATTGACGGAGAAAAGAAACAGAAAGGTAAAAAAAGAGAAGGAAGTGGACGAAGGAAGCAGTGACGAGGGAACAAATTTGCTAAGAAAATGGTAGAAATGGCAAAGGAAAGGGATGGAATGATGAAGGACAGAAAAGGATAGGAGGAGATGACAATGGAAGTAATGAGCAAGAAAGAAATGGGGGGATGAAATTGAACGTAAGAGAATGGAAGGAAGGTAAAGGGAAGGAAGTGGATGAAGCAAAGAATGACCAGGGTAATACAAGATAAATGGAATAGAAGATAATGAAAGATAAGGGTAGGAAGCTGGGGGTAAAGGAAAGGAAGAAATAGGGAAATGATGGCAAACATAGAATAAATGTTGTATGTTAGTGCCATCGTACAGATCAGTGGGATCTTCCCTGTTGATTGATAACAATATATTATATACCCACAATGTTAGTTGTTATTGGTGTACGATGTACATACAACTACAATCACATCTGAGTTGTTATAATGTAGCATTACACAGCTTTTGCCAACAGCAATGCCAAATCATGATCTGCGATGACGATGGGATCACCATAACTGCTGTGTCACTATGAATTACAGCAAGACTGTAAATGTCTGTCATGTCAATTCCCACCGAGCTTCGTTCACCAATCCAGGAGGTTCAGGGTTAACACGTGCTTCCTCCTGCTTCCTGATAACCTCAACACTAATGTGATCTGTGCAGACAGACCATAGTCCAGACCGTTCCTCAATCATGCAATCTCACGTCCTTTTATGTTTTGTATTTGTCTTTTAGGACCCTGGCCCCATGCCACCATCACCCATCCTTGGGCAGAAGCCATTGCAGTTACTGGAGGTGAAGGCTCGGGGTCGATTCGGCTGTGTGTGGAAGGCTCAGCTTCTCAACGAACACGTGGCCGTCAAGATCTTTCCCATTCAGGTACAGAGAATGTTTTTCAAGGGTTTTGATGCCACGTTTTACACTTTGGGTTACATTCATGACCGACACATGGTAGTTATGGATCGGTAAAACAAGTTTCACAAACAAGAAACAATCAGGAATAAAAAAAATATATCACTTGCTTGTTTTTGGACTGTAGGAGAAACTCGGCACAGAAAGGATACTACCTCAAGATGAAACCCAGAACCTTCTTGTTGTGAGGCAACATTGCTACCTACTTAGCCATCGTTCTGCCCTATAGAGGGAGTAAAAAGCTACCAGGCTAAAATGCCTCCCCCTATACACACACTAGAAAGGTTCTATCCATTTCAGGCAATTTGCCAGCTGTGAGTAGTAGAAGAGCATCTGCATGACATCAGCTGTGTCAGAAATCCACTACAAACTCAATTCCGAGATGAATGTGTGGGGTAAAGTTATGATTGAATCAGTTGAGTGTGTAACAGAGTACGCTGGGAGCAGCAGGTCTTTGTGTACGACTTCAATACATTTGCTGTTTTCAAACACAAGTTTGTTGCTATACATTTTGAATAAAAATGACTAATTCGCATTTTATGATTCCTTTTTGCGGCTAGCACTGTTGCCTCACAGCAAGATGGTCCTGTGTACGTCTTTTCTGCTTGGAGTTTGTATATAACCTCTGTGTCTCTGTGGGTCTAATAAAAATAATTATATATGTGCGTGCGTATGTGCGTGCCTGCGTGTGTGATGAACTGGTTTCTGGTTCAGGATTTTTCTGTCTGCCTTACATCCAATGAAAAGCTACGAAAGGCTCCATCACCCACCACACACACACACACACACACACACACCCTGTTAGGGCCAGTCAAGTGAATTTTATTTGTGTAGTGCTTTTTTTAAATAAATTATGTTACGAAGCAAGCAACTTTACAGGTTTAAGGACGTCCAGACCAATGATAAAAAACAAAAACAAAACCACTAAGCAAGCTTAGTGTATACCTTCCATATTAGCTACTGACCTTGATCTGGAGTCAGAAAGATGCTAATAGTCAGACTGAAACAGTTCTAGTATTAGTCTGCAGAAACATTTTTGTTTCTACATTGTTGAGAGTGGTGAGAGTTCCTTTTAATGCTCCAATTAATAAATTATGTTACAAAGCAAGCAACTTTACAGGTTTAAGGACGTCCAGACCAATGATAAAAAACAAAACCACTAAGCAAGCTTTGGGAGACTGTGGAAAGAAATATCACCCTGAAAAAATCCAGGAAGAAACCTGGGAGGATCCAGACTCCTCCAGGGGACCGTCCAACACAGGCGGAATGGAGGAGATTTAACCCTCTCAAAAACATATTTAACAGAAGTTGAAGCTGTTTATTTAGTCCAGTCTCTGACAAGGTTTGGTGTGAGTTCTGGATATTCTTGGTGCTGGGACACCAGATTCTTGAATCATCTAGTTGTTTAGGGGGTGGGTGACTCAACTGTGAATTTGTGCACAGAAAGCTATGCCCTGATTTCTATGATCAAATCTTTTTACCTTCTTGTATTAAAACAAAATTTGTCGCCGCCTTTCACACAGGTTTAATTTAGAACTCTAGTTCTGTTTTTTTATAGAGCCGAAAAACATTACAATTTATAATTTTCTTGGTTTTTTGTCTTATGTTCAAAATTATTCAGAAAATTTCTCAGAATTTCAAGTTGAAAAGTTGCAACTTGTTGTTTTAGATTCACCCTGCTTGTATCAACCAAGGATTTCCTTGTTTCAGGTTTCCCCTGCTGTTTCCCCCAATCAAAATGCTTAAAACACGAACACGAAACCTCCTCTGTTGCCAAAAGTATCAATTTGACGAAGAGAAACGTTTAACTATTATATTGTTACATGTTTCATACATACAAATCCTTTATGAACATGAATCACCCTTTCAAATGTTTTTTTTTTGTGGTAAAACTGGTTTATACAATAAAGTTTTAAATATCGCTTGTTCAGAAATGAAAGCACTTCGGCTGAAGTGAAATGAAAGGGTCGGCTGAAATAAAACAAGGCTGAAAACACAACACACAATCTAAACCCTGACAAATTTGTCATCGTATGAAACTAAACAAACTCAATTACAAAACGAAATGGACTTTCGTTGAGGTCAGCCTCTGGTAAAACTGCAAAACAACTTTGCATTTTGCATTCAACAGAGAATGTCTTTAATATTTCACTTACTTTGATTCAATCTCTAAACATTTTTTATTACAAGCACGAAATATTGTTTCCCTTAGTTTTCACAATCTTGTTCAGCCAGTGTTTACAAATATTTGTCATAAATTGGGTCCATCGGACGTGGGCTACCACCCGCATAATCATAAAAATCTTTCACCGTAGGCTCTGTTGTGAAGATGTAACAAATAGTAAAAGTATTTAATAAATAATTGGAAATGATTAAAGCGTCAGTCTGATTTAATAGTATTTACTTAGTATCTAAATGTAAATGTAATCCTCTTTGGATATCAAGGATTATTAAAGAGATAAACATCAAACTGATGGTACCAGCATTCAAACGGTTGTAACCTAAAAGCCATTTAAGATGCATTTTATAGGATAAAATTCTAATTAACAATTTTGGCTTGGATGTTGGACCATCATGACTAATTTCACAAATCTGTTCACATGTTATGTGTATATTTAGCATTAGGATACATAAACCAATGTAATGTTGTACCAATACTAAAAATAAGGGTTGCGCCTCGAAGGCAATCGGACGAATCAATAATACACATGATGATTTGTTGTGCCGCGCCCTTTCAGCAACATCCCAAAGAAATAAAACTTTTATGACTGACATTTAGTTTGGTATTTAATTCCTGACCTAGCAACAAACCCTACTGGTTCACATCCAATGTGTAGAATTAATTCCCCATGTTGTTATATTTTGTAGGATAAGCAGTCCTGGCAGAATGAATATGAAATCTACAACCTGCCTGGCATGAGGCATGAAAACATTCTCCACTTCATCGGTGCAGAGAAAAGAGGAACTAACCTGGACATCGATTTGTGGCTTATCACGGAGTACCATGAAAAGGTAACGCCAATACTAAGTGGAAATCTAGCTCTGATGCTAGCTTGCTGCTTTTGACGTCCAGGGGTTGAATCTCAGCAGTGTTTTCCGTACCTGGACGTAATTGACTTTGTTTTGGATGGGTTTGCCAATGCTGTGTGCGGTCAATGCTGGTCCGAACATGGATTTAAATATGTAGGGTTATAAGACCACCAAAATGTAACCTTCCATATTAGCTACTGACCTTGATCTGGAGTCAGAAAGATGCTAATAGTCAGACTGAAACAGTTCTAGTATTAGTCTGCAGAAACATTTTTGTTTCTACATTGTTGAGAGTGGTGAGAGTTCCTTTTAATGCTCCAAATACTTTAATGATGGAGAAAAAGAACAGGGCAAGTTTCTGAATGTTTTCGAATGGCCATTCGATCTAAGAAAAGCCTCAAAAGTGTAAGACACATGATGTTTGAATTCACTGTACAGATACAAACATGGATCAGGTATTACATTATGATCACTAATCGGTGATGTGAACAATGCTGATTAATTCCTCTTCAATGTGCCTGTTAGTGGCTGAGATGTATTAGGCAGCAAGTGATTGTTTTATCTTCGGAATTGATGTTCAAAACAGGAAAAAATGACCAAGCATAAGAATGTTGAGTAAGTTGGGATGGTTGGACGGCAGATACTCAGAACGGCAGATTTTGTGCCGTGGTCAGTGTCTATAGACAGTAGAAAACCGGTATAGTGGTTATGGGTGACCAAGGCTTGTTGGTGCATGTTTTTATCGAAACAATGTTCTGAGCACAAAGTGCATCACAGTTTTAACAATATTAAGAAGACAGCCATAATGTTATGCCTGGCTGGTGTGTGTGTCTGCATGTGTGTAGTCTTTTGTAAGCTAGATGATCTTTTCTATAGAGAATTTTTAGGATTTACTTGTGATCATACGGTGATAATAATAATAACCATCAATAGCAGAATTTATAGCTGAGCTGCTGCTGTGGAATTCAGAACCAGACCCTGGAGATGGCTGCTGCATTTTTGTTTTTGTAATAAATACTAAAACTGTGGACAGAAGAGATATTTCTGTGCACGTTATTTTTACCCGGGGAGAACTAGAAATGAAAAACACTGCCACATTTACCACACGGCTATTGTAAGAAGGTTTAGGATGGTTTAATTCAAGCTTACAAAGTTTTTGTATTATTATTATTATTATTATTATTATTATTATTATTATTATATCTGCAATTATAATCAAACAAAATACACACACATTAGCAAGTTTTAAAAGAAATATAAAAGTGACAAAACTTCATCATCAGTATCTTCGTTGCACACTATGTTGCGCTAGGATGTTTTTATTATGAGGCTCCCCCTTTAGGCTTGGAGAATATGTTCACTGTCATAAACACACGCTGCTGTTACTCAGTTCATCCTCCCTAGCCATGCGTGATCGTTATGTGCATCAGACCAGTGAACACGATGTATAATCCTCTCTCTGTCCAAAGCATCATTTCACAGATGCACAATGTATTCACAAATATTGTATTTAATTTTTGTAATACTAAAGTAAAACAATGTTTATTTAGAGGTCTGTAGGTAATTTGATGATTGATCAAAGAGCTGTTGATATAATCTCGTACAATGACATTTCTCCAAACTGTAGTGTTATAAAGCTATAGCTTTTACATACCGTGTTTCCCCGATAATAAGACACCCCCGATATTAAGACGTATCGGGGGTTTCAGGGGGGTCGGCTTATATAAGCCGTACCCCGAAAGTAAGACATATGTCTGCCAAAACTCAGCAAATGCGTAAAACGATTCGTGAATGTGTA
>JAOUQU010000036.1:962778-988076 GCA_028566735.1 Ammoglanis amapaensis | reverse complement strand
CTGAATCAATTAATTAATAATTAATAAAACTTTTATTATTACAGAACAGTACCTGATAAGATGGCATTGAAGGATACTGGACCATCATGCCTTGCATTTGATTTCCCATATTGCTATGTTGGCCACTGACCAATGTGTTACTTGTTGGCTGCTGCACCATGTTCTGGTAGCTCGGCTGCTGATTTGGCATCACAGTTTGGTAACCTAAAGAAACACACACGAGAAAAGGAATGACAGTGCTTGAAAGGTTCTACTAGTTGATGTCATGCCGTCTTAGTCCTCCTTCACAAAGGGTCCGAGGGGGAAATGTAATAATAATACTAACTGCCTGGAGTAAAAAAGTAATGCGTTTATTTTTTGTAAATGAACTCAACCCGCTGGACAACAACATTTTAAACATGAACCAAAATTTGATAAGGTTTATTAATCTATGACTGAATACTCAAAACTCTACCCACTAAGCTAGTCAAAATAACACCTAGAATATATATTGCCTTTAAATCTCTATTGTATATTTAGACCTGCAGATTATCAGTTATGAGCACCAGGACTGAGTTTTTGATATCAGGTCAAAATCATCAGGCAAATGATTCCTAAATTATGAGCTTCTCCATAACAAAACATACTTTGGGTTTTTTCCCTCTCTGCCATGACAACAAGGGTCTATAACTTTTGCTAACAGATTTGTTTTATCTGGCACCAGACAAATAAAAAGGTAAAAAGTTTTTATTAAAGTCATAGGGCTTGTAACATGCCTTACAAGGGTATGCCAACTCACTAACAAAATAAACATTTTAGGCGAAGTAATGTGGGTTCAAATCAAGAAATGATGTATGTATTCAAATGAAAAAGCAATGCATGAAGCTTTCAAGCTGGAGTAAACAACGTATTTTGCCATCTAACTGAATAATCGCACGTTATAAATCTGAAATTTGTCGAGCATAAACACTCTGAAAGTAGGAAAGATTATTTGTACCTACAGCAGCGAGACAAACCAATCCATCACATCTGACATAATTGTAACGAAAGAATAAGATGGACTAGAAAAATCTCCTTCGGGGAAAACGCTGGATTTCAGGTTTGTATTTCTACTTCTTTCGGGCTGCCGAAAAATACTAATAAATGTACAAACATTATAGCTAGGCTGCGTAATGCAATAGAAGTGACAGGGAAAGAAATGTTGCGGTTGTACGAGCTGTCAGCGAATACAATTTTGAAAGATTAGTGCTGCCGGATCCGACCTGAAAGGGATGGGAATTATGCAAACGAGAAGAATATGAGCTAGTATGGAATAATGAGTGTTAGATTAAAGCGCGTGGCCCATCATTAAAACCGCTTCTGTACTGTCTACCTGCTTGAATAAATTCCGGAAGTACAGAGAATGTCAATTACCCCAAAAGCACCTAATCGCACTCTTGTTAGCACGAATACATAATGATTAGCCGGTGGCAAGAGGCACCAGTACGTCATTTGGCACTAAACGGTGTTTTATTACCTTTAAATAGTCGGCAAACCCACCTTATAAAAATTAAATCACCTGTACACCGAGAAACATTCCATTTTTTAAAGATTGTGAAATCAAAACAGAAAAGGATCGTGTGCTGCGATGGACTGTGTAGCGATGGGCCGATGAAACGAGCCGGCGGGGGTTTTGTTCCCACACCCATTATAGAGAAGGATCATTTGCATCGGTGTCAAGGTTATCATGCGAGAGAAAAGTGGGGAGGGTTATTGAAAAGCTCTCACCGGAGGAGTTTCCCCCCCCTGCTGGGAAGTCTCAATAGGAGACCCGTGTAGGAGCTGAAGGAGGTAGGGGGGTATGGAGGATGGGCAATTTTCAATTTCATCTTGCTTTTGGCCAAAGTGACAGCAATCAATTTAGCCGTGATGAGAAAAAAAAATGAAGTGGGACAAAAGGCGCGGACGGCCTGCGGCGAAACGCTGACTAGAGGCTGGTTATTTCTGGCTCGATTGACTCACCTCCGCTTTAGGGAGTCGGTGTCAAGGGCATATGATGTTCAACATTCTACCAGACAAGCACAGAGGAGGCAGTGATGATGATCAGAAAGCAGCCTTAAAAACCTCAATCACTTTATTCAATGTGCTTTCCAAGACCTTGGAGTTTGTAGCTTAAAAAACCTTTGTAGTCAAGAGCTTATGATTAAGATTTAGGATGTTGTGTTGAGGGGGCAATATGTTGCCACTTCCCCCGCGACGGCAGATGTTTCGTTTCCTCGGGCTCTCCGATTTTTCATTTCTTCCCCCTTCCCAACTGAGAGGTTCATTCGGCTCATCAATCACGGTTGATCTGATCATAGTTTTGCGCATCACGATGAAAATGATGTTCCCTCTTGTCGCCGCTAAACGAAGTTAGGAAGTATATTCTTCTAAGCGAGTATTTTTCTTCCAGACAGAAAGGAAACAAAGTGAGTGATCGTTCCTGATTCCACTTCCTTAGCGAATTAATCTATTCAAACATTCAGATTTATTAAGCCTAGTTATGAATGGTGAGGTGCTTTAAAATGTCCTTCTTTGAATCTGCACACACGTTAAACATCTGCTACAAATATAAAAGGAAAGCAATTTGAAAGAAATACATCTTCAACTGGGCTTGTGATCGGAAGGTTGCCAGTTCTATTCTGAGAATCAACAGGCCATGACTGAAGTGCACTTGAGCAGGACACCAAAACCATAACGACTCTGTGGCTAGGACAGTCCATTGTGCCGGTCATGTGTGCTCACTTCTATCCCCTAGTGTAAATGTGTTTCACAGCACAGATAATAATAATAATAAAATAATAAGTGTGTAAATTATACAATTATTTATGCACCATTTCCCACTTCCTCTCAAACATCTGAATCTTTTAACCTGCTCAGATGTATGTATATATACATATATATATATATTGTACACACAGCAACATGTGCAGGTGCCGTTAACTAAACCATTATGGTGCCAAAACATTCTTAATAGGTTTCATTTCATTTATACCCATCGTAGAAAACACGGTCATTACTTCACAAAACAAACCACAGTATTACTGCCCCACCATCAGGACAGCAGTTTAATCAAATGACTGAATGTACGTAGTTTGCGGAGGAGTGAGGGGCTGGAAAAGAGACCGGTTCACTGTGAGAATCGTAGCCCCTCTCAGACAGTGTCCCGGCCCCGCATTCAGCCACTCTGAATCAATCGTTCATCTTTATACTGTTTGCCGAAGACATTATGCAGCATTTGCTGTTTGACCTTTCAACACCACGTCAGTCATCACTTTCGGTTTACTTCATTCTCCCAGTCCGATCCTGACGGAGCGTTCTCGCTGCATCAAGAACATTTCAGGACAATCTCATGAGCAAATCTCTGAACGTTTTATCTTAAATGGGTTTGGTCTGCGATACGACGTGACGGTGTCGACAATTCAATAGAACAAAGCGTGCATCAGAGCTAGCAGGCGAATAGCAACACCTAATTAACATGATCGAGACAAAAACAATGCCTGCTTCATATTCGAACGATTTGCAAATGTGCTTTGTTTCTGGTTAGAAAGAGTAACACAATGCTGGTGCCGGAACGCTCTGATCACTGTAATTAGCTCTCAGCACCTCCTCGTTCTCTTTTGGTACGTCGGGTACAGGCTCAAAAAGACCGCCTCAAAAGTAGGAAAAAAAGAGAGCACATAAAATCAAGGAATGTAGCAGGTGGAAAAAGGAGTCCCCATGTCACTAATGGGCGTGTGATTTCTCAGATCTCATGAATGATTTAGTGTGCATGTTTATAGCTTTTATTATTCCTGATGTAAAGAACTCGGAAACATGCCTTACATTTAATAATCATTTCTACATTACAATTAACCTACAATACAAGCAGCGAGCATAACAGGATGCACAATAAGAAATATAAAATCTTGACAATCATCAAATGTAATAATAATTAATAGATAGATAGATATAGATCTTTATTCATCCCTTTGGGTGGTTCCCTCAGGGAAATTGAGGGATGTGAATGTGTAATATGAATGTGCTGTTGATTGAGAGACGTTACCTGGCTGTTGGGCAGGAGGGGGAGGGGGCATCGGCTGGCTCTGAGGGCTACTGTATGGCACCGTGCCGACCGGACGATACTGCTGACCAGACAGAGGATACTGGCCTGGAGCGCAGTAGCACGGTGGCATCTGCTAAGAAAAGATGAGATTTTGTATTCGGGTTCATTTAATAGTTCTTTTCTTCACTGCAAAGGACATTGTGTAATAAACATGTCTTCAATAAAGACCAAACTGATTATTAGAAACAGAGGTGCAAGTCAAATATTACATGAAATTCTACACAGTTAAACCAAATTATTATTATTTCTACTTCACCATCCACATGTGGTTATTGTTGCTACATAGCCTGTGGTTTTGAATCCATCTGGATAGATAAGTGTAATTGATGATAGTAATTCTTCATTTTAACACGATTTAGAAAAGATGCAACAATTCATGAAGCTTCATAAAATAAATAATTGATTCACTTGAATCCTTTTAAAATAAATGATATTCATTTGAAACAGAAGAGGGCGCTGACACTAATTTAAACACACTTTAAACTGTGAAACCAGCTAATTTTTGATAAGATTTCTTTTTTTAAGAGGGGGGTAGAGTAAAAGAAACTTTAGTCAGAGAATCATCTAGCCTCATATGTAAAATATTTAACCACATTCCTACTGCAGCATAGAAGAAGCGACACAAACCAGACGAAAACGGTTCAGACAGACATGCGACATCTGCTGTTGGGTTAGCATACCTGCTGCATTGGCTGTTGCATGTAGCCCTGCTGTTGCATCACCGGTTGACTGACGGGCACCGGGCCGGGTCCTGGCGCTGTGCTGGAGTAGGCTTGAGTTGGCACATTTTGCCCGGGCAAGGGGACCATGTAACCGGCCTGCTGAGGAGGTGGAACAGGAGGCGGTGGAGCCTGGAGCACCATCGGGGCTGAGTACATGGCAGTGTGGGCATCTCGGCCCTCGCCTGATGGCTGTCGCGACAGGTTCATGTGGCTGAACTGGGTGCTCAGGTTGTCTTGCTGATGGGACATGGACACACATGAGAAACGTCACACCACACATTGATTCGAGGGTTTTAAGATCACATGCAGAACACAGAATGAGAAACGAGCATTGATGCTATTCAAACAGACATAACTTAGCAGGTCAAAATAAGACGCAAACAAAAAAATTCATCACTGTCCTGGCAGGAACTGCTTTTTCATGATCAGCAAGCGACAAGTATGGGTCTGGTTTCTCTTAAAATACCAGATCGGCCACAATAATTCATTTAACTGTAAAGTTTATAGCACAGATAAAAAAATAGTCAATAAATGAAGGATCCTGGTCTGTGAACCTAATAAAGAACTTAGTAAGTCCATCTTTATTAAAGATCACATAAGGTCTGTACAGGCTCATTGATTGTCCACCAGTACTCACACAACATTAAAAGAAGCTTAATCTGTATCAATTTGCTTTCTTTTCTTCACATTGAATCTGCTGCATTTACATTTAACACCTGATTAATGATTGCAATTATTTTTAAAGGCGACTAATGCTAAATGAACTTCTTGTGTATTTTGTATTTCCATGTGGGAAGTCTCTACTGCTCTTATAACAAACCATGTTATAAATTTAAATGTCTAAATAAAACCCATCCATCACCTGCAAATTATTAATAATAGTTTGTCAAAAAAGAATATGTACTTAAGTACAGATACTACTGTATTACTACTTAAGTACTTAAGTTGTAGGTTTCTAGCTGTGTTGAGCTTAGCACAAACAACTTAAAACTTCTAGCATTTACATCCATTCCCAAATGCAGAATGCAGCCGATCAAGTCATTTCTTAGATCGATATAGATCGAAATGAGATTAAAACATGATTAAAAAGGGTTTCCGATTCATTAGCTCAAAACTAGTAATATCTCTTAATGTAAGAGTAATTTTGTGCAAAGAACATTTATTTTATTTATGTAAAAAGTGATATTTTAGACAAGATGAAGAAACAAAAATAAATTAGGCAGGTATTATAAATTACATTACATCAAGGTTGTGCACATCCCCCCTTATTTATCGATGGGAAAATGGCAAAAAACAACAGATGGACTTCAGACAGTAAATGTCATTACCTAGCTCATAAAAAATAGATTCCTGAGTGGTGCACTTAATCATTTACTCAGCAATTACTTGATCAAAGATGGGATGATAAATCCTTTTCCCTATTGATTGTGCACCAGTTCTCATGCCACGTTGACGGACAGAGCACTAGAACTCCAAAAGCTTCATCACTACTCCTGATCAATTAATTTTATTTGCTCCACATGGAATCTGCTGCATTTCCATTCGACATCTGCTCCTGATTATTTATTCAAAGCTGCCTTGTTTTTTAATGAGCAGTTTGAAGATGTTTACTGGTAGATGGAGGTCAACAGAACACATGTGAACTGCATCCAGATAGACTGCACAAAATTGAACTTGAACTTCCTCAAGTTTGTGAGAATCATGGTCATTTGGCACAAGACCAATTAGAGATGATAAAGGGTGCAACTTTTTGTCGTCAATTCAGCAGAAGAGCTTTTCTATATTTGATTCCTCCCACCCTCTATCAGATGGGCCACTGTCACACTTTAATCATCCTTTTACGTCCTTAAGTCATATATTATATGTATATGAAATGCAACCAGTTACAAATCATTTATATACCAATGACTTTTGTAAGTAGCTCTGCCGCATCGGAGCAAGGTGGTCCTGGATTCGAGTCCCAAGTGATATAGTCTTTAAAGTTAAGTTTGTGTGTTTTCCCAGTGTCCCATTTGCAGCCAGAACAATTGAAAGCACCAAACTGCTATAGGTGAATAGGTACCCCAGACAAGATGTTATGTTGTTTTGGAGACATTATAAAGAGGGGATAGCCTCCGATGCCCCTAGCCTAACTAGATAAGACAATGATTGCTTGAGTGATTTTGATTTCTTTAGCAATATATATATATATATATATTCTATAGCAACACCCTTAAACATGTACCCCTAAATATGGATTCATATAATTTTGTATATAGATAAAATGGCCTTCATGAGGAAAAACAAAAATATAATGGCGTATTAAATTTGGTGAACAGCTGGTATGATTTTATGATCTGGGCCTCAATGATGGTTTTTTTTTTTTACGGTAATTTCTTTATAGTAGAACAAACAGCATGTGACTGTCCAAAAATCAACACTAAAAGCTTTAAAGAGATGGGTTAATTTGAATAGCAGTTCCTACGTTTTCCTTATTCACCCCACATCTCATAATTTCCATTCTTTTAAATCTTAAACTGAATACCAAAAAAGTCGAGGATAACAGAAGAACATGCAACAAGAAACAATGGAAGTAGAGAAAGGAAGAGACGTCAACAGTAAAAAGATTAAAAAGCCAGAATGGTACCACAGTGTACTGCTGGTTAGGGGAGATGGAGAGGAGCTGTGGTGGCTGCTGAGGCGGCGGTGGTGGGGGGTAAGAGACCGCAGAGTACTGCAGAGGCTGAGCACAGGGCTGGATGGGCCAGAGAGACTGAGAAAGTAGCGATGACAAGAAGGAGGAAAAAGTTTAGTCAAAAAAGGAGAAAAGACAGAAAGAAAGTGGGGGGGTCTCGTATTTGAGAGTGAGAGGCACCCTGAGGGGCGCATTAGTTAAGTGGCTTAGTCGGAGAAAAGAAAAGAAAATCAGGGCAGCATGATGAAGTTAATTGAGCCAATTAGGTGGCTCGGTGCAATGACAATGATGAATGTTCGGTGAACGTTTACTGATCCAAGCTGTTGGTTAAACTGAAAATTTTTGGAATTCTATTCAGAGCAACTTGGGAAATTGGTAGATCAGTACCCACTTACAGAAGTTCAAAAAATTAATTAACCAAACAAGAAAAAAAAATCACCATTCACAGCCATCCATCAAAGAACCAAGATGGCATCTCTTAAACCCTATTAAAGCGACCAGTTTAGTCCCCAAACAATGTTTATAGGGAGCTAAAACTTGTGACTTTAGCTCAGACATGCGGGCCATCGAAAGCCCCCAACAACAAAGCCGCAGGAAGAAACTGAATCTTTCCTTAATGGCAAGCAAAATACCTGTGCCAAGCAATTATTGCTGCATGAAGCTCGATAACAGGCATGTAAAAAGCCTCCCTCAGCAGTTTCCTTCCATCTATCATATTTAATTGACTTATCGAAAAACATGACTGCCCGCTCAGTTCATTAGACTTAAAGCATAGTGACGAATTAATCTGCCTAATCGAATATTCAAAAAACAAACGACCAAAATTGCCCTATGTGCATACAGTAAAGTTTTTTTTAAGGAAAGGAAATAAGAATGAACAATTTTCCAAAAATTAGCTCCTCTTTCTGGGAATTTTTTTTAATATAAATTTAATATTTTTTTTAAATTTATTTTATATATATATATTCTGGTCACCTTCCTTTATGGAGCACACGATGTGTTGTATTTTAATGGCATCAGAAAAAATGTTTCTGGTTGAATCACTCATGCTTTAACGTCAACATAACATGTTGAAAATATCTCTACGAGTGTTAGATATCAGATTGTGCTGATCCTACTTACTATTTACAATCAAAATATAAGAACAGAAACTTTTTGAAGGCTGCTTATAATTGAGACGTTCACACTTAATAAACCGGCAGAATGACAAACCAAGACTGGTACCTGAGAGAGGACATGATTGGTGGATTGATGCTGGTGGGGGCCACTGGATAAAGGTGGAGGAGGTGGCGGTGGAGGAGGCAAAGGCTGCTGGAGTCGAGAAGCCTGAGGAGGAAGAGGAGTGCTAGGGTTGTAGACCACAGCACTTCCATCCGGGTTCACAAAAGGCTGGCCTAATAAAAAATAATAAAACAGAATAAGAAGAATAAAACTTTTAGTAAATAAACCTATTTCTTCCAAGATTAAGATTTATTTATTTATATATAAAACAATATTTTTGACATACTTCAAAATAGATTTCAGCACCCGAGACAGAAAAAAAGTCATTAACAATAAAAACAATTACATTATTATTTATTTAATGGTCTTTAGAACATGTGCCACAAGCATTAGCTTATTTAAAAGTTATTTGTTGATGTTTCTAATTATGCTTTTATTCCCTCTTCTCTCCCAAGCTCCCAATACAACCCCCCAATTTAATAGTGGAAACACGTGTGTTGCTGGCTGCATCCATTTTCCCACCAGCACACAAGGACGACAGCATTGATCAGGGTGTGGCTCTCCATACACGGAGCTCCTTGTCTCTGCTGACTCAACAAATCAGCCATGAGAGGTCGTAATAGCATTAGCCATTAAAAACCGTAAGAGAGCAAGATACACTATAATACACGGCTCTGGGTATGAAAAGACACACCCTGATCAATGCTCGGTCATCTCTGTGAAGACACTTATCAACCAGCAGAGGTCGTAATTACATTAGTAATAAGAGACCCTCTCGGTTTTTTATTCCACTTCGACATGAAAGATTTGCTGTTCAGAGACTATAAAATGTATTCGAGATCCCAGCTCTGGTGCTCAGTGTGTTTTTACTACCTGAGCGACATGTAATTGTTATGATGATCGTAAAGCATTCACAACACGTTCCGAACCCAAACTCACGTGTAATGGGGTGAAAATATTTGAGCACTTCACCAGAAGGAAACAGAAGCAGCCAAATGTTAAGAAAACACTAAAATTGCTCACTGGCTGTTAAAAATGTGGATCAAACCTTGACGGTGGAACCTAATTGAAGCGCTTTTGTGAAGCGAGTCTCATCAGTCTGTAATGAATTCTTACTCACAGATGTTTGTGCTGCTGAGAAAGCTAAAGGATGTGTAATTAAAATGACGTGCAGTAATCAGCAGAGAGGGCGCGCCAATAATAACCTTCCGTAAAATTACAATAACCATCAGCTAGAACTGAAGATCCCCTCTCTTTGAATACCTGCCACGACTCAAATGTTCAAATTACTCAAATGTTTTTTCTTTCTTTCTTTGGGTCCTTGTCCTCACATTAGTGCTCATCAGAATTAATACTCCATAGTTTTTTCCAGACACACTTCTCCCTATTTATCCGGGTTTTGGACCGGGCTTATCTCCAGTTAAAGAAGGAACCCCACATGAAACTGCCCCACCTGGGTATCAAACATTAGGTGCAACCTATTGTTCAACTTACATTCTCAGTATTTAGCAGAGGTCTTTATCCTAAGCGACTTAAAATCACAAGTTTTGAGCAAATAAGTGTTAAAGAGACTCAGGTTCTCATCAGTCAGTGGACTTGAAGCAGTGATTTGTTACAAACTCATTCTCTTAAGCCACTACTGCCCACCACTAAGCCACCAGTAAGGCTTAAACAGTGCAACTAAAAGTAGTAAATAAATACAATTAATTAGAAAACAAAACATTTCAATTTTTATGTTTAGTATAGTTAACAAAAATTGCTGATCAGGGACATTAAAGTGCTAAAATGTTGACGTAATAAGTACCAACTAGCTGTTTTTACTTCTAATTTAGGGGTTGGGGTTCTGCACACAAGGTGAAATGGTTCAATCAAAACACTGATTAAATTTAATTAAAGGATTCCATTTATTGAAATCTGGAACATCCACCAGCTAAAAAGTTTTTTCAATATTAAATCACTGGATAAAAAGAGTCTCCCCCCCCACCACAAATCCAAATCACTGAAAGCAATATAGCATGTTCACTTCCCCATGCATATTTCTAAAATTCTCTATCTCCCTCATGTCTTGACTATTAGCAGCAGATACACCCCCACCCCCCACCCCACAGAGAACAGCTCCTTTATACTTTGCTCACAGAAACACTGTCTGGATGCTGGTGTGCTGGGATTTAAACGGCACAGGAGCTGCATCATTAGCCAGCGATTCTTTGCGTGCTGAAGGTGTGCGTTGTACTTTTTAGCTGAAGCGACGGCATGCGCGCTTCTAATCATCGGTTTAATGGTTGGATTCGGCAAGAACAAGGCCGCTGGGGAAAGACAGTTTTCTCATATTATTTTCTTTCTGTGTTGGAGAGATTTCACACCGCGCGGTTGCAAAAAAGGGGGGAAATGGGGTTAGTAAAAGATTTAGTAGTTATAAAGGAGCCAGAGAGACATGGCTAAACTCAAAGCTAGCTTGTCCAAAATGGTCCAAAAACTTAATACGAACTTCATCACACACTGGACTGAATAATGAAAAACACCAATTTAGCTAGATATGTGCAGTGAGCACACACACACCCGGCATGGTTTATATTCATGTACATATTAGTTGACGACTTGCAGTTCCCAATTGTAAATCCTAGTCACTGTGCCATAAAGCTGAACTTGGCATTTCGAGAAGGATAAACCCTAGATTCGTACCAACCTGTGTGTGGGTTGAGCAGGATACTTCCGGGCGGTACCGCGGCCGCTTCCAGAGGAAGTAAATAGTAGCTAGTGTTAGGTGGGGCTGTAGACGGGGCGCTTCTGCCACCCTCACAGGACGCACTGCTACCAGTGTTGATGGTAGGATACGGCATGGGCGGCACGTGGCCCGACTGGACTAAAGAAGGAGCCGCTGGAGGAGGGAGAAGCTGGGTTCGAGACAGGGAGCCCGTGGAAGAACCTACGCTACTAGACGAGTCAGAACCTATATTGGAAAGGGGTTAGAAAGCAAGGACAGAAGCCTTGAGTGCAAAAATACACCATGCAGCACCATGCTAGTAAAAAGAGGTCTGGAGAACTAAATGAAAACCTTGAAGCTGGAGGAAGTCATTGGGGATTTTTTCTGGTTAAGGTCGGTCCAAAAAAAGAAAAACAAACATGCCATTCATGTTGTGCTTTAATTACTGTACCTTCGAGACCAAAGCAATGAAAAAAGATCAGATTATTAAAACTGAATGACAAGTTAATTAATTTCTTGATGAATTATTCAGTTAATTTAGCGAGTCACATTTTATTGCTAGTGTCATCCCCGGCATGTTTCTCCTCTGTGTTAACTGGATGTTCCATATTGTTTTCTAAACATAGTGCACACTTGAGGTGCGGTGAAATTATTACAGTATTACCCAACAGAACCTCCTTTTTCTTAAATTTAGGCAGTTGAAGTAAAACTCTACTGTACTAACTCTGATCGAGGGCATGTAGACAAGCTGGTGGCTATTGCCAAAAGCAATTCATTAGCTCGATATGCTCTTCGGGCAATAGGGAGCTTAGTGGACAGAATGAATACTAGTTATTGTAAGCTAATATAGCGCATTGCTGTCTACTGTTTAAAGTGAATATTCACTGTATTGACAATCTAATGGCACGTCAATAAACCCTCAGAGAACAATCTAATTAGATGGAGTATTGTACTAGTTCATCCCTGCAACACAAGATCCTACTGGTGTTGATGAACCTTCTCCTTCTGTGTAGTTAAACCATTTATGAATTCATAAATTACCAAAGCAAGACTCCTCGTGTTAGATCATGCAGCGTGGACAGACATGCATTTATAACTTGAGCAGCAAAGTGGCATGCAGTTAAAGAGAAGACTGTATTTTATGTTAGTACAGTCCGTGGGTGCAGAGATTTAAAAAGTCTAAAGGTGCCGCCTAAATCGCGCACTTGCACACGTTTCAGTGCGTCCGAGACTCAAAGTACTGAGATAGTGCACAAAAAAACCCAAAACAGCGCGTAAAACGATGGACAATACGCACAATGAATGGACACAATTTTGCGATGTAACTGAAAGGGCGGGACTTTCAACCAGTTGATACTGGCCATCATCAAATCAGAAGCGAAAGCAACAGCTTGTAATGTAAGTAGCATTAATAAAATGATTTCTTAGAAAGGAGTAAACAAAAGCAAATAAAATTAAATAAACATAAAAGATGTTGGCGGAAGAGAGAAGAGTCATTTCCTCTAAATTCTGGTGTTCCATTTGGGACAGCACTGACAAGAAAGTGTGCACTAAAACAAGTGCTTCGTGCACACTAAATCTTCACACTTGCACAAATTCACGATCGGACACCTTTAGTCAGAGGTTTATGTACTTGAGTTTGTGATAATTGTTATTTCCGCAACTGTTCTGCATTTTATTGTAAAAGACAATCAAGTTAGAAAATAATTGGGTTGTTTTGGATGACGTACGCCAAGCGCAAAAAACATGATTCCCTACAAGATGCGAAGCCACAATGATTATTATTGATTACTGTATTTGTGATCATTTGTAATCGTCTAAATAAAAAATGGTTTTTATTTCTTGACACTTTCATATAATTCTGAATGAAATAGGCTGAAAATTCCCCAACCTGGCCACCACTTGAATTACACTCATTATTATAATTTTTTTCTACATCATTGTATTATAACTAGTAGTAATATGAGTGACTTATTATTTTAAGGAATGTGATGCTCGATACATGTTGCGTAATGGCAGTGGCAGGCTTGCCAACATATTGAAATTGTACACCAATATTTGGCTAAAAAATAATAGTTCAGAACTTTGTACTTTTACGTATTTTAAATCTGGTTATTTTCTGAAGTCGTTTCTGATAAATTCAAACGATGCTTGATTGTAAAAGTTGTAGCACATAATTAACGGGTTACAGCTTGTTCATGGCAGTGAGATCTGGTTAGAAAGTACTGCTCTTGCCTTTTGAACAAGTTAGAGATGTGCAGAATATTGACACAAGAGACTCATTTCATGCAGTTTGTCTCAAATTGTCGATCCGATTAGCAAGGAACAGTTGCTGAAATGATTGTAATCCCAAACCTGGCACACTGTGTCCCTGTATAAATTGTGTTACTTAGCATAACAAATAAAATACACATATACAGACTAACGGAGCGTACTTTACGCTGGTGGGAAGATTAAACAAGAGATGTATGAAACGTACCCGTTTTAGAAAGCCGCGAGGCGCTCTTGCCGCTGCTTGAGCTGTCACCGCGTATGAGCAGCGAGATCCCGCTGAAGCTGCTCGCCTTCGTCATGGCTGGCTTCAGGTTCCGATTGGAACTATCGGAGTCTGTGCTGCTCCACGGCCGGGGCTCGGAGGAACGAGCCTCATTCTCAGAACTGCTCTGCCGACTGGTTCCATTTCCAGAGCGGCCATGCTTTAGCCTAAACATTTTAATCAAAACATTTTAAACGAACACAAATTCAAAGCGTCATCATACAAACGTGAAACCTGATCAGTTCTGGACCAGTGAGAGGGGAAAAAAAGAACAAACCGAAAAAACTGCCGCCTCTGCTCAGTGTTGTTGCAAACATCGTCCTCATGGATCCTGCCAAAGAACAACGCTAGTTTTAATTTCCCCAGAGGAAAAACTGATCAGATCTGTCAGACATGATATTAACAGCTGGACCGGGTTTATATAATGTAGGAAGCTCGCAGTCAACCTGAAAATGCATCACTTCTCTCCTGAAACCTTAGTAAATATTTACAAAACCAAGTGTGTCTTCAGAAATGAAGATCGCAACAATCAGTCTCTTATACGAGAGCAGTTTAAACTGACCAATAAAGTTTTGGATTTAATCCCCACGTTGGGCGATCAAGGTATATTGTCCATGACTGACTGATGAATCTTGTGTACCTAATGTGTACCGCCAGTTCCGGTATTAATGTAAAAGTTTAAAACATGAGGAAAAAAATCAAAACAGATGTTTAAACGTCCGATCAGATTCAAAAGCACAACCTCTGGGAAGGTGTGTTAGTGTATTACGGTTTCTTGTGTGTTACCATTAAACTCTGTTTGGCTGATCAGGATAATACTGTGAACAAAATGTAGTTTAACGTTATATTAGGAAAGTTATCATAAAGTGTTGTGTGATCTGTGCATCATTAGTCTTGGTTCTAGTCTTCTATGTTCTTTCCTTGGAGCATTTTAATAGATACTGACCACTGTGGACCGAGAACAATGTACAAGAGCTGCAGATTTGGAGCGACTCTTCCAGTGGCCCATGTCAAACTCACTTCTTATACTTTTCATTTTTGTCCTGCTTCGAATAGCAAGTTATTTATTTATTTATTGTGTTGCACAGTTTGGTTACAGTCATAAGATTAATTTACATCCATTACACCTCATTTTATTGGTTTGCGACTGCATTAAAAAAAAAGCTCCTGGAAGAAACCCAAACAGCCGTCTCACTCCACCTGGGAGTCTCACCCTAAATCTTCTCGCTTGCTGTGAGCCACCCAGAAGAAAAAAAACGAGAGCCCAAATAAAATGTAATAATTAAATTTTATAAAAGAAGAATCCCAAAGCCTTGAATTTTCTCACCTTCTGTCAAACGGGAAAGCTTCCATACCCTGCAACAGAAATTCACAATCATGTTTGTATGTCGAACCATTTCTTTAGTCTGTCTATGTGTGAAGGAAAAAAAATGAATGATGGTAGAAGCAAAGAATCACAAAATCTCACATCAGCAAATATTCGTTCTCTGGCCCGCTGATACTCTTCTTCACGCTCCTCTATCGATTTACTCCTCCTGTCATCCTTCAGCCTCATTCGCATCTGTAACACAACAGTCGGCTTTAGACGTGCATTCTTTCGCTGTTACTATCAGAGTACCGTTTATCACAAAAAGACGCCACGTGGATCTATGACGGGTTCAGAAGAGTGTGAAAAGAAAAGTCATCGATCTTTTACTACGATTTTGTTGTTGTAAGAAGTGCACCACCTACCAGGTTGTCATCTTTGTCCATGCTGGAGTTGTCCCTTTTTAAGATGTAGCGTTTTTGGAAATCGTCAGTCTTGTCGTCTCTGATGTGTTCTGAAAACTTCTGATCTGGTCTGTATTGGCACAGAAAAACAAATTGTTCGGCATTATAGAAAACTTATGAGAAACTCGGGATTCCCTGCCGGCCGTGGTCTCTGGCGGCGGCGGCGGCGATATTAAAAAGTGTATATGATTCGATTTTCTTGCCGGTGAAAAGCTTTTTTTAATGACATGGGAAGAAATATTCTGCAGCCTAAGCTGTCTGACTGAGCACTGACGGAGAAACCACTCACATTCGTGTATTGCTAGTTTTGTTGATGATGACGCATTTTCCGGTTTGGTCGACGTTGTGGTCTAAGCCGAAGTAAGCAGCTACTCTGTGCAGGAGCATTCGGTGGTAGGAGGTCATGGGGGGAAACTTTCTCCTCTGGCTCCTGAAACAGTGAAGGATTTTGATGCATCATGATTTAAACATTTATAACTTTGGTTATCATTATGGTAACAAAATGATATTTCCCCACAATTAAAAAAAATTATTTTGTTGTTTCTCTTTAAAAATACAAGAATGTACTTGAGCTTAGCTTATATTGAACAATAAAAAACCCTTTATTTCTAAAATAGATACCAACTATGCCAAATGAAGTGTTTGTTTATTAGGATTTTAACTTTGTGTTTTAAACTTTGGTTAAATTTATGGCAGTCATACAGTACACAAATTTAGATCGAACACACTTGAGACAATTTAGTATCTCCAATGAATCTCACAGGCATTTTTTGGACTGTGCGGGGGCTCTGGCTTCCTCACAAATACTAGGACAACACAGGCAGGACCTTTGCCAAACCACCTGGGTGATCAGAAGATGACTGTGCTGACCAACTTAGGCCACTTACCCTTAATGAGTAAAAAAAACTAACTAGGTTAAATGCCGTCAACCAGGTGAGACTCTGCTGTTTAAAATGAGTATTGATTCAAAGAGCAGTGAGCACCGATTCATAGTCTTGTGATGCATCTTTACATCCCTAGTAATTACTGGTTACACACAATGAATCAGTTCCAAGTTAACTGAAGTCAGAGTGCAGTTTCAGTTGTACTGGGCCCCTGGAGCAGACAGTAATAAGAGAGCGTACAAAGGGCCCAAAAGTGTTCACATGTCAGAGCTGGGATTTAAAACATTATAACCTTTCACTTCAGTTGTGAGAACATTAACTTAATACTATTTTATCAGATGCACTTTCTCCCAAATGTGTACACAACACATTTAAAACAACGTGTACACAACATGCTAAAACAACACCCGCGCCACCTCCACCAGACACTTGTGCAGTAGCCGTATGCATTTTGTCATGACAATGTGGACCGGATGTGTTTAGATAGAAACACACTAATCAATTTTCCCCACCCCTGTTCAATTGTGAGAGGGTCAAACAAACAACAGATGAGCAGTTGTTCAGGTAGATGCTAAGCCCAGCCGACACTTAATGTCATTGAGGTTCCATCTGGCTGCTCAAAAAGCACAGCGGTAGAACATGTCTATTAGAAAAAAATATATATTTGAATAAAAAATAACTATCGGAGGAAAACGCACTCCGTGGGAGAATGTGAGGTTTCAGGAAAATGTTAATAAAGATTTCACCCACTAGCCTGAGCTACGTGCTATTTAGCCTTAGGTTATATTTCTTTCACACACCCAGAGCAACGGAACATAGTTGTGGGAAGAAACAAAAAATGTACAAGTTAAAATATTTGATGAAAAACAGCCGCTGGCGAAATTATGTGCCTGAGGGAAGCGTTAACTCACTCGTTGTTACTGATAAAGTCGAGGATGTCCTGTTCCAGCTTCAGCAGCATCATTCTGTCCCTGCAGTAGACACAAACATTTACACTATTATCATTCCATTATCACCTCCACAGTGACTACTGGGAGACCAGCGGGTGAGCCAGAGTTTGGCTTTCAGGCTGAAAACTGAGGATTGAATGTAAAAAGGGAGCGGATTCTTTGTGGGTTTTTTTGGTTTTCTTTCTAAAATACAACAACAAGAATAAGTAAAGAAAACAAAAATGAACCTGGGGTTGTTTTTCAGTGTGTTTACTAGGAACTCGTGTAGATCAATGCCAGTCGAGTCGGTATAATCTTGACTGGAATCTTTAGAGAGAGAGAGAGAGAGAGAGATGAGAATTTGAAAGCTGCTTTTTTTTCTTTCATGAAACTGGCGTGTACTTTCGTGAGCCCGCACCTCTTGACAGCATTTTGCGCTGTGCGTTTTCTGATTTCTCCAGCTTTTCGGATGCTTTCTCCGTTTCCTCGTCTTTCATTTGACTGGCTGGAGTGTTCTCTTTGTCGAAAGACTGAGACAGCTTGATCTGAAATTCATCCTGTGGGTGAGGAAACAAAATCGGTGGTGTGTAACGAGAGCCAATATTCAAGCACACGCATCTAGCGCTATGGTTCGATTTGACCAAATCCTGCATTATATAAAAAACGTGTGTGTGTGTGTGTGTATAAATATAACCTTCGGTTGATGCTTTTGTATATTGTTGAGTGAAGGTGTAGTTCTCGACTTACATAAGATGCATGAATACAAAAACAAGCATGAACAAAATGTTGCAGGATACTTCGGCTTAATCTATATGCACTATATTTGACCATATTATTTATTATGCAGTACTGAAATTGTATATCAGTTTGTTTTTTTGTTTTTTTCTGCATATTCAAGTATATCCTGCATACCTATCCACAATACCCTATCAATCCATAGATCACGATTATAGCAACTATTATATCTGCACATTGTGTACAATACCTCTATATTATCTACTGCACATACTGTATTGATTGTACATTTTGAACTTGCTTCTTATGGGACTTTTGGTTAGATGCTAAATGACGTTCCAGTGGCCGGTACTTGTACATGTGTGAGGGCAAGAAACTTGGATCTAATCGACTCCACAATAAAGATGGGTTTCCAAATATAATTGAAACAGGGAATGAAAAAAGGTACGGTTATAATGGAAAAAAAATTAAAATAACCACTGTCCCACAAAATTGAGAGTTGTTTTAATTTCCACTTGATTAAAATATTCTCCTTATAGTTTTTAGTAGTAGACTAACAATAGTATTTGAATTATTAACAGTTTTATATCCGATTGCTACCTCTGTGGCGATTAGATTTGTTTACACAGTGTAACCAAATTGTATAAATTAGATGAAAATCAGAGCATATTATTAAGTGAAAATGTGTTTTATTGAGTGATTAAATAGCTTTATGGTAGGAACCATGGTGGACAAGCTTACTCTGAAAATACACAATAAGTATGAGCATCCGACATAAACTTAATGGTCAATCCATTTTAATGGCTGTCGTATTTGGGGGAAAATGTCCAAACAAATATTTAATCAGGTTTATTTTCACATTGCTCCAACTGTTTAATATATTAGTTGTTGGTTGTGGGAGCTTTATATTTTATTGGTTCTCCTGCAGTGTTGCTAACTGTTCATCCTTTTTTAATCACCAGCTCTGCTGCAGTGTAAACAAAAACAAGGTTTAAAAAGCATAAAGCAGTTAAACGGAGCTTTGATCCTGTCCGATCAAAAAGTAGATCAAAAATCTTACCAGGAATAAAACAAAGAAACAAAAGTGATCAAGTGCATGAATAAAACAAAGAAAAAAAATAGAAGTTTTTCTTTAATATATTTTCAGAAAAACAAGGTGCTTTTTTTCTGTAGTCGGTTCTTTGCCTTTTATTATTTGCAGATATATCTTTATTCAGCTTATTTGATTTTTCATTTTAGTCCAGGGAACAAACAAAGATCTGCCGTAATTATGACCATGTTGTGGGTAATTAATCATTTGCGCACTATAAACGGGGTATAATTTTTCTAAATCGCTACAGGTCAATAAAGCTCCTCGGTGGAAAAATGATCATAAATGTAACTTATTAAGGGCTCAAACACAACGATCATACAAATAATCAATTCCTCAGCACAGGGAATAATTAAAACAGCGCATTACACAACACAGAAGTGTAAATAATATTAACAGCAGCAATAAGTGTAAAGAAATCTCATTACTGCTAATAATAATAAATGTATTGCATAGTGCATTTACCCGAATACTTCAACGCCTTAGAATACACAATGAACTGAATAACTGGATAAATAAAATATTACAGATCATAAAATAAACGCAGCTTTAAACAAGTGCGTCCTAATGATTAAAGTCTGCTTTGTACATTATAGATTTCAAAATGAATTAGAATTAAATCAAACTTTCAAAACAAATCTAAAAATCAACTGTTTTTCATTTCATATATAAAATAATCTATTAGATTTTCAGTTTAATAGTTTATTTGTTTATTAGGATTGTAAACTTTTTTAACTCTAATTAACCTCTCCTAAATGTTTTTAGACTGTAAGAGGAAACAGAGTACCTTATTGCTGTGAGGTGACTGTGCTACTCACTTAGCCACCATGTATATTAAATTCTGAATTCTAGTTTGCCTTGGTTTCAACATCACTTACATTTTTTAGGTTCTTTTCACAATTACAATCTTTATAACAAACGAATTTAAGTGCACAGTGTATGCATTCCGAAAAAAAGCCAAGCTGCAACTGCTAAATAAGGATGCTCGATAATGAGCCTTGATGATGAATAATTTGCTAATAATGGTGTTGCCGCGTGTGTTCTTTAATGCTTGAGCTCCACCGATGTAAGGAGTAAAAATCCTCTAACCTCCAGGCAAAGGAAAAGTGTTGAAGCGTTGCACTTTAATATAGCGACCACCAACAGTGATGCCTTTAAGCATCGACCTTAAACACTGAGCGTTCGAATCCACTGCGTCAAAATCCAGACCTTTACTTCACTGTGTTAGCAACAGATTATATTTTCTTTGCCCTGAGCTTTCTGAAACCCTGCCATTTGCAAAGTGGAAAAGCCCCGGCACCCTGGCGAGAAGCTTTCGCTGGATATCTTTTCTTTTTCCGCCTACTCAATGGTGTCCCCTTGTGCCTTTTGCTCCGGCCACAATAGCTGCCTCTCTATCGGTTTGTTCCTATTTTCCTTTGTTTAACAATGCAGCCGATACAGGGGTCCATTTTGTGTTTTGGTTTTGTTTTTTTTGAGCAGGCACAAAAGCGAGATGGAGCGTAACGAACACACGACTTGATGCCCGTGGAACAGTGGAGCATTCTGAAGGAAGCCTTCTCTAATGGGGCCCAAAGGAGAAGTAATGTTTACATTACAAAATAATGGGAGCCATGTCGCCCTTCTTCCATCCTTCAAAAAAGTAGTAGTTGAAGCAGCAGTAAAACCAGCTCTGGTTTAGAAAGAAACTGCACTGGAGCTTTATGTAGGTTCCGTGATTAATAATTGAACACAGCTCTTGCATTTTTAAAACCACTTTCAAGACTAAAGGAAATCTGTAAATGAGTTGAATTATATAATCACATTTCTCTACATATAGACAATTTTTTTTAAACACTGGCATCATTCGCTTATGACAGTTAAATGAAATGCAGCATTGACGGAACACATTTCAGATCATGAAAAAAAATGTGTTCAATCATGTGACCTTGGTTAATCTACGACAACTAAATGGCACGAATGCAAAATGTCAAGCATGTGTAGGGTCCCACGTAGTTTACACATTACCATGTTGACGAGTAATGCATGAATTCAGTTAGAATAAATATATGATATTCGTTCATTGACATTTTGATTGGATAGAATTTTTTGAGAATGAAATAAAGAATGCTGGAAGGAAAGCCTATCACCAGAGATGTGGCTGATGATGTGGCCAGGTCCAGATTTATTTCCTTAAGTAACTATTTCAGCACAAGCATGGCAAAGCAGTGGCTGGATATTTAAAACCCTGTAATAATGACAAAACAAATGCCGTAGTGATTAATAAAAGTGTCTTTTTAGAGTTACACTTAACTCGATTAAAAAAAATTGACTTTTCAGAAGATGCCTACCGGATTGAATAAGTTAAGTCAGCAAAAACCCAGAAATCCTACTGACTGAGCCCATTCGGTGCGAGTACCAACAACAACAAAAATCGAATAGATTTGTAAATAGCAGCCGTTCATGTGAGATACGTTTCGGTTAGCCTGAGAAATGTTTACCTGATGTTCTGGAGCAGGTTCGGAGGAATTTAAAGGAGGAGAAGGTTCTTCACAAATGGCCAGGCTCCGAACTAACTTTAGCTTTGAGTTAGACTGAAGAGAGCAGTGAGGGTTAGAAAAGAAGACGTCAGGATGAACAAAGAAGCTTCAGGTTTACATACACTTACTATCTCGAGTGCATAAACTTGATGGAAAAAAGGGGGAGAAAGAGATTTTGAAACAGAAAATGGACAAGGCCAAGGACCGGAAGGATGATTGGGACCTTTGAGCTAAAGGATCTATGAGTAGGTAAATCAAAAGCATGCCTTTGAATATGATCCAACCTATTTCATTAGTGGCTCCGAAAACAAAACACAACAAAAAGATTCATGCACAAATTTCAGTGTGCTCACACCACAAGTATAGCTTATACAAATATGAAGCAATCTTTTTTTTAAAAAAAAAATGCACCATGCGATACTGTATACAAATGAAAACGAGAAGGCGACTGGTTTCCACACATTTTATACATGCCAGTGACACCGTACCTTGGGCCGTTTCGTGTTCTGTCCAGATATTTGCCGCTGCACAATAAGTAATGAGATAAAAATGGGACACTGTTATATTACTCAATATGATACTAAACAAAAAAGATGTAGGCATGACTAGATGAGCAAGACCTTACAAAGTAAACGCATTATAAAAACTTATTTCCCCCAAAGCAACACATTTGTGTAGACATGCATCACAAGACGATTTAGAATTTTCAGTAGAAACAGTAGAAAGCTATTGAACTACAGTATGGTAATGTTTGCTAACATAGCAAATCGATGTGGACATGAGTGTCAATTGCAAAAACAAATTGAAATAAATAAAGATTTAGTCTAGTTACAATTGAAATTTAAGGCACGATTAAGCTTGTTTGGTATTCGTCAAAACAAGTGGTCCAATGAAGAATCAGACGAACTTTCCTTCCCAAAGTTTTAATTGCCTTGGCTGTTCATGTCTCCAGTTCAACACTGTTCCAACAAACAAGCGATTATAGCTCATATTACTGCAGAAGTTCTTGCGGGTTCTGATACAATTGTGTCCGAACACATACTGCATCACTGTTACAGGGCTGTTTTGGGAGCAAAAGAGGGACCAACACAATATTAGGAAAGTATAATACAAATTGACAAGATTCTACATCCCATTCAAACTTCACGTTTGTCAAATGAACACTAAAATATTGAATCATCTGGATCTATAAATAACAGTGTCGAGGTCACGTGTCGCTTTCCACACAGCATAAAAAAGCACAAAAATACAAAATAAAAACAATATTCAGGACCCTCTTTGTTACAGGAACGAACGTGACATATTTAGTAAAAAGGAGCCAAAAAAAAGAGACCTACGATTCATCCTAAAATAAAAGAAAAAAAGATAACAGGTGCCGAATTCACACGTGTGGGATTAGGACTCATTTCAAAAGCTGACCATGTCTGGCATCTGGAAATGGAAAGAAATGGTGCGAATTGTCCATCATGTCCCAGGCGAGAGTAGAAATTTGAAGGAAAGAACATCGAGGGGCCTCATTCATCTTCTCTTTCTCTCGGTTCGTCTCCTGAAGTCGTGTACTCCCTCAGGCAGGAGCGATCACCACTGGGCCGTCGGTAATGAGCTAGAAAGTGGCCCTACAAAATTATGATGGATGCGTATTCAGACTTAATTGGGTATTGAGCGCCTCCAAGTCCCAGAGTGCCTGGAACTGGCATGAAGCCACACGGAGGCCATTCGGTGATGTGCAGAGAGGCGACTGGGTAAAAGCGGTTCGGAAATCGAGTGTACTCTGGACAGAACAGATAGGTAGATAGGCCAGTGACTAAGGACAGCGGTAAGTAGGGGAGGATGGGAAAGATTTCGCAAGGTGCTTCAAGCTTTTCAGGCTTTAACCAGCCAGCACTAATTCAATGTGTGTGTATGTATTATAATAAACAAGATTAAACGAACAATAATTGGCTTTGGAATAGGGACTCAGAGTATGACATACAATGTCTGGTGGTAAGGCTGCGGCTCTCCTTGCACAGAGCTCATGGGCATTTAAAGTCGTCTTGTGTGGGTGTAAAGACGTGCGAGTTCTGTGCACATTTCAGAAAGGGAGTGACATTTCTGCACCAATATGAGGTGTCATTGAAGATATCATTTCAAGTACTGATTAGTGAAGGGATTTATAAGGAAAGTGTGATAAAATAGAAAGGCAGCAGTGTTATTCACAGCAAAGAGATGATGCTCCCACCTGGTGGTGATTGGAAACAGTGACACGAAAATGGTACTGTAAATGTAATCCCTCATGAGATTTGATGACTACCGAATTATGCAAAAGTGAAAACTTCAATTCTCTTTTTTGTTATGTCTTTAAAGTTTAAAATTCGGCGTTGATAGACGGTCACCATCTAACGGGAATAACTCAAAATGTCTGTAGCCATTTTTTAATTCATAAACACATAATTCTAAGCGTTTTTTGCCACAAATGACAGGTTGGTCATTCCTGATTGGCAAGGTTCAAGCTGATACATCGCGGAGGGAATTGCCAGCCAATTGTTTGCAGTGATCAGTTTTTTTCCTGACCTTCTCTCCTTCAAAAGCTTCGTTATAAATTCACACCTCAAGGTGTGATGCTTTGTTTGAGTGATCGTGATAATCGCCGACATCGATGACATCGATCTTGACCAAACCCCGCTGAGGAATATTGTGTTATGGTAGAACGAAAATCTAAATTTGAAGGGCGTGCCATAACTCGAAAGAAATTCAATATTCTCCCTTTAGAGACAGTATCTCACAAAGATATTGATGCAGGTATGAAACACACACACACACACACACACACACACAGAGCTACCCTTCATAATGGCATGACACTTACAAGCATTTAAAGAACTGACCCTGGATCCAGCTCTAAAAGCATCTTGAGCAAGGCTTGGAATCGTCTTTGGCATGGTGGCTACTTAATTTGTCCCTTTGGTTCACAACCTTTTTGTCACATAGACAGACAAAGTCTGTTCTCTTAAGCTGCAAATGTGCATTAATATGTAAGAATAATAAACCTATGGTCAAGACGTGTGGGTGGTGGACGCATATGCAATGATAATCCGTCACGAGAACACTTAAGAATGAGGCTTAATGGTGCTTTTTTTTTTTTTTTTTATAAAGAGAACCATTAAGGACAAAATGCTGTAAATACACGACAGTGTTCAGTTTGTGTTCTGTGCAGAAAGGTTTTCCTGTGCACACACACACACACACACAAAATAATATATATATACACAGACACACACACACACACACACACACACACACACACACAAAATAATATACACACACACACACACACACAAAATAATATATATACACAGACACACACACGCACACACACACACACACACACACACACACACACACACACACACACACACACACACACACACACACA
>JAOUQU010000036.1:938165-950284 GCA_028566735.1 Ammoglanis amapaensis | reverse complement strand
CACACACACACACACACACACACACACACACACACACACACACACACACACACACACACACACACACACACAATAATATATATACGCACACACACACACACACACAAAAGATAAACCTTTTATTAATTTGGTTTATTACTACACTGACACAGTTTTATCTACGACCACAAGCTGGTACACTGAAAAAGTGGTTCAGTTTAATCCCTCTATTTTAATACTGTATAATATTATAAAGATTGTTTCAGTTGATTGGCTTTTTAAAAGGTTAAAAATATGAAGCTCCAAGAAGACACAGATTCCAGTGACTCTTCTGAAGGAAACTTAAGATCTTATTGATATTGTTTTTCTATTTTTGTTTGTTTATTTGCTTTTGTAACACCATGCTACCCTTTATATGACATTCACAGCAGGAATCAGTATTTTATATTAATATTTAAGCACCATTTTTAAACTACTGTGTACTGCACATAGTGTTTTTGCAGGTATTCATGTGTGTGTGTGTGTGTGTGTGCGTGCGTGCACTTGTGCAGCAAGAAGGTCTTTACAGTATTTTAATTGAGCACTAAAACATCCATGGAACCAAAATCAAAGTCCCTGTACGTAAGCACATTCGACCAATAAAGTTACAATTAAGAACTGTATTAAAACAAACGAATCGTAATTATATGTTGCCCTGCTTTGTCCCCTAAGCAATACATGATGGCACACTGATCACGATCAAACTATTGAATACGTCATGTTTAAGCGCTGATGATTTGTGATGACATTTTAATCAATCACACCGATAATGTAGGTATAATAAACACTTCTCACTGATGAAGAGATGTACCTGTGGTTCGATGGAATCATCGCAACAGTTCTTGTCGTCCTTCGTCTCGACATGCTCTCGGCTTTCGGACTTGCAAAGGCCATGGCCCCCTGTGGCAGCGTTGGATTCTTCTACCTCCAGACCTCTCATGGTTTCGCTCGTCTCCTTTACAGTGACCGTATCAGACATCCTCATCAGAGAAGGCTACGTGGAACGTCTACCAGGAGCTTGGGACCTGCACGAGGCCAAGATTTATTAATACTGGTCATTAAGATTATTATTAGGTTATTTTAGTGTAGCTCGTTGAAAGAGAAGGTCACCGATTTAAATTATATAAATACACGATGTTATATAACCTGGTCTTTCAGATTCCTAATGCTCAATATTTCTATTGCACAGAGCAGTGTACCTTTTAATATATCTAATGCGAATTACACTATTACAATTAATGCTAATGTTTCCAGAACAATGTATTTTATAAGCATAACACTCTCAAACACATACAATTTTCTTGTACATGTGAACAAACACGCATTTTGTATATTTATTAAAATAATAATTTAAAAAATGAGTAACACATCTAATATATAATTATTCCATCTAGCTATTTATTGTATCAGCACTGTATCACAATTGGACATTTAAGAAGCAGAAACAAAAACAAATGAGTAATGTGTAACAAATATGTCAAATGCATATTGCGCAAAATCGAGCCGTCTATCACATGGGCTGAGAGAGTTAAAAACGTTTGCGTATATAAAATGCATGATTAAAAAAGCCGATTCGGATTCATGTAGGTCTTAAAATGGTAACATAATTGGCAAAATCAAATGAGGCTAATACAACATTAGAATAAACGTTATATAATCACACTTAAATATCGGTGCACTTTACTATAACAAGCGCCCCCCCCCCAATAACGTATTAAATGAGAACTGTATTTATTGTTGTCAAGCAGGAATATTTCTATTTAAGTTAAAATATAAGTTTCCCCCAAAAAGCCAATCCAAAAATATATGACTACTAGAAAATCATTAGACGTTAGAAACAAAAACACATTTGATCGCTTCATTTCGGCAGGAATGCACTTGACACTTAATATCACACAAAACCGACAAACACAATAATTTGATATGTATATGTTTTATTATATTTTACCCAATGTTCAGATGTGTGTAGGGCCTGTGGTGGCGCCGCCCTGGCGTCGCGTTCAGTGGCGCTGTGGACCAGGTCGTCGCTTGTGCTGAGCGTGCTGGAAGCCCTGAGGAAGAGGCCCATGTCCTTGTCACCAGCACTGTCTCCAGATCCGAACAGCGCTGGCCACCGACAAGGCGCTCATGCCCTTCAGGAACCTGTGAGAAAAAGCAAGAAAGAGCGACGGGATATGTGGTCATGACGTGTGCCGAGCAATAGGCTTGATGAGCAAACTACATAGGCATATCTGGTGTATGTTCTGGAAATACTTTTTAGATAAGAAGGCGTCTTTCGTTCTTCGATTTCTTGTTGTAATGTACCAAACATATAACTACTAAACTAATCTGATGTCATCTGAACCGTCTATTGTGTCGATGTTTACACAGACTGCGCACATAAGCGGTCCATGAAAAGAATAAAAATCTTGAACCAAAATATTCTTGATGCCTTTCCGGGCAGCACTGCTCAATTAGCCAAACCAAAAATAAATGAGAAGATACGTAAAATAAGATAAGTGCAGATCCATAAAGCAAAGGACGGCAGACGACACCATGTGACACCCAAGCCGGGTTCAAAAACAAGGTGGCTAACCTTTGTCTGTATTTTTTCCGAGGTCAGAGATCAAAAGGACATGCTTGGAAATAGAGGGCATAGCTTTAAAAAAAACAGCAGACCAGAGAGCGGCACATTTATCAAGCTAATGTGGCTTAGGCGGCTGCTGCTGCATTATTTAAGCCGCTGATGGACAAGGCTGATTGGGATTCATGAGATCTGCAGCCTGAGGGTGGATGAACGAGCATGTGTTTGGGGGGGTGGAGGGCTGGAAAGGGACAGGTGCGAAAGAGCACGGCCACCCACATGCTCGCCGAATCTTTATGCTAACCCGCAGAGCATCGTGTGCTGCGAGGAAGCTGTCAGACCTGCTGCTCTTTCTCCCGAATGTGAGCGCCGGGCATGTCGCACTCGACATAAAAAAGAAAGAAAAAGACGACAGCTTGCTCAGCCTTCAGATTTCATTTTGAAGGACACATGCATCCTGCGTCAAAATCAATTCTGTAAACGGCGGTGCGGTGGAAAGTCGCCAGCTCGGTGGCACGTCGAGCCGTGCTCGCTAGAACAAAGATAATTTGGGGCTCAGGGGGTGTTTTGGCATCACTGTCGCTCTCACCGGTTTTGCCTGGAAATGCGGCAAACTCCCCCGCTGTTCTAACTCGTTCTCAGTGCTCGCCCGAGTGAGAGTAAAAGATGGAGAGGGTAAATGACAACTGCTTCTGTGAACTACACAAAAGGTATGGATTTGATCTGAACCCTGGCAAAGAAATCCTTTTAAAATCCTACAAAATCTTTGCAACATTACCTATTTATTTAATCACTACTAGTCGAAACAGATCTGTATGCACGGGTTCATTTCATGAGTGCCTATATGCGCCACATCTCTACGACATTCTTTAACATTATGCTCACCCAAACTTTCTTATCCCAAATACAGAAAAAGAGCGAGCCGGCTCCTCCAGGGCCATCAAAAACTACTGCTTAATATGAAAATCAATCAATCCAAATTGAACAAGTGTCAAGAGTTTAAAGTGCTTGCACTCATAAATTACAATCATTTAACTAAAATGCCATGAAAACCAGCAACAAAATTACATGTGGCGATTTCAACAGGCACATAATTCACATTTAATAACATTAAAAACACCCCTGATAATCCAGCCATTGCCTATGAAAAACATCTCTACCCCCCCCCCCCCTTTTTTTTAGTCGTTGAGGAGCAGCCGCTAAATCATGTTCACTTTTCCAGCTAATTGGGTGACAAGCGGCGGCACTTAAACAAGCTCGAACACATTAACATCACAAAGGCTTCCAAAGCTGAGCACGGTTAAGGAAAATAAATAAAACACATGTTGGGGGTTAAAAAAGCAAGAATGAAGCGTTTAAGTGTTGTCAATTTTTGGAATCTAAAGGAATTGCACGACTTGAAGTGCGAGTATGTGTCCTTGCCTGCTAAAGCTCTTTTAAGAGGCTAAAATTAATTTCCCAAAGAAATGAATAAAAGCTGTAACACGGTCAGTAAAGGCTCACAATGATTTCAGCACTTGAAGGCTGGCAGTGCAATGTTTTTTTAAGCTCAAATCTTTCTTTAAGTTACTGCTGCGGTCCAGTGTGTTCAACTGAAGGGAAAATAACGTGCATAAAATAAACTTGCACATTTACTATTAGCAAATTCACAAACTGATGTTTGGTTAGGTAATGTTTCACTCTTTCATGCACTGTTCATGTATTTTTGCAAGTAAGTTTCCAGAGATGTATGCATAGCCTGTATTCATGATCACCATACGAGACGCTTCACACTCAGCGTTTCATAGCCAATTCTTTTTGCATGATGTGCGGCGCCTGCTTTTGTGATGAGATGGAATTCAATTAGAATAAAACCAAAAGTGGATAGAAAGGTTCGATTCCAAGCACATCGATATATGTTATATAGTAAACCTCTAACTCTGAAAAAAAAATGCAAGACTTTCTTTTTTCATAGTCAAGGCACATTTGAACTAGCAATTTTCCTCATTCAAGTTCAGTGAACGGTACTGTACATCCCATCGCTGTACGGTTATTGCTTATTTAATATTCTGTATATCTTATGTAATATGTGATGATCCTTTCAAAAAAATGTTAGATTTGCTGTTGGCCTCAGTCTTCTAAAATTAAGTTAATATGAGCCGTGCAAAATAAATGTAAGCCTTTAAGAAGAACCTTAATAGACAAGAACACATACGCTTCATTTCGTATGCTTCCTTTCAATTCTAAATATAGTTTGATTACATGCGGAACCTACACCAGCAGAAATTCCTTGTACATGTAGTACTTTTGATTCTGAACATTCTTTAAACATGCTGAACATGATCTGTAAACTCATGCAGTTTTCAAAACAAACAATCCATAAAACATTTTAATCCACGTCTTTAAGCTTATGCAGTTTTCAAACGTGGGTGACTAGAATTTAATTGTGTGGTTTCATATAATGTGAACAAAACATGAAATATGGACACAATGCAAAGAATAAATCTATAGTATGATGTTTGGAAAATGTTTCTCACTATGCGGACAGTGAGGTACACCGTACCACAGCAAATAAAGACCTCTTGTTTTATTACGAATGAGTTCGCATCAGTGTTCAGTGACATTTCAATGCACATAAAGGTTTCAAAACTATAAAAACATGCAATTTAAATCGATGTGAACAGAAGACTGACTTGCCTTTCTCAATTTTGTCTTGTCTACGTTGCACCAATTAAATATCTAAAGTAAAATGATTAAAGCAAACTTTTCAATTATTAAAAGTGAATGCAAAAAGTAGTGAGAAGAAAACACTTCGACTGTCCAACCCACCAACAAACTGTATACCAAGATGTTTTATAGTCACACGCAGCTTGACCGAGACTGTCTACATTGCAAATTCCTAGTTTAACAATTCGACACAAAAGATTGCATCTTGAAAAAGCATTCAGGCCAAGCGTGGCACAGTAGGCATGGTTCTAAAGCCTCGAGAAGCACGAGGGAGTTTTTTGGAGGAATCAAAAAAGCTCGGCAGGGGTACAAGGCAAACAAAAGCATTTAATAATGCAAGCTACACAGATGGACTGACAGATACTCAAAGAGGACCAAATTGTCAAGAAAAGATTAAAGACACAACAACTATAGAACTCGCAAAGAATGAAAACAATTTCACGTATAAGAATATAATACTTTTAGGAAAATACTACTTTTAAAAACTTTGGTTCTCAGACACCCGGTACCACGGGATGGGTGTGTACGCTCACCTGCCACATCGTAGCCTTCATTATTTCCATTGCTCAGAGGTTTAGTTTCCATAGTACCAGAGGCTGCATTGGATGTGCCGGATGCTGCGTGGAGCGAGCTCCCAAAAGCAGCCCCCCTTCGCCCACTCTCTCTTCTACTGGCTCCTTCTCTTTCTGCAGAGCTGGCTAGGTCTGTGTCTGTGTGCCGGAGCCTACGGTCGAGCCTCTAGCCCCGGAGCCTCGGAGACAGCGGCAAATCAACAGACGGGCGGCGTGATGTCAGAGGCGGCATCAGCCAGTCAGAGCGCTCGCACGGACTCATAGGCACGTCACTGGCTAAAGTGAGCTCTTCATTAGCGAGGGAGCCGCAGCCTCTGGGCGTCGGGAGGAGCGGTGGGTGGTTAACTTCCCACCCCCCTTGAATAAACTGACATATCGAGGTTCGGGTTGAATGTGTATCGGTGGGGTCGGGGGAGAAAGCGGCGCTTCGGCAAAGCGCTGAAAATACAAGGGGTGGGGGAGCCAAAATTCTCAGGAATCAATCCGCTCCACTTTGGATCAATCGGAAAGCAAATTAAATATTAAAAAAAAAAGTATTTTTATAAATCACTAGAGGACGCACCAATCTGACAGGCCTAGAGATAGCTTAAACACTCAAGCAAGTGAGATGATACAAATTATTATTCTTTTTTCATTTATTTGAGTCTCCTTACACACTGGGCCAAAAAGTCCACACTGTCAGTAGAATTCACGTTCTACATTTCTTTTCAGATTTTCTTTAAAACACGCATTGTTGCAGACTAGTGTTAACGAGCAGTGTCTATGAAACCCAAGTACAAGACACTTTAACCTTTTCCTTTACATTCCCCTCCTTGTGTATCCGTCTACAATCCAATGATTTTCATTTTACTGTATCATGAATTATTCTCAAACATCATGAGCTCTGCGTGCCAAGTCTCAGGACTGACTACCAATTGTCGTTGCGCGTTTTATCCTGGCAGTAGAGAGCAAAAAAGTCAAAAGGATAAGAACGACTAAATCGCAAATGTCATAAGTCAGATGATGGTGGATAAGAACAGGTTAAAGTTCCATTAGTGTTTATTCACAGTTCACTTCTTCCATTAAGGAAAATTTCTCATACAAAGACATCATAGAATTCGCAGGGAGCTGCTATAAATGCAGCACAGACACGAGCTACGAGACAACACAGTGAAAGTCCCGTTTCGTCAACAAGGCACTAGAAATTGATTTGCGTATAAATCCATGTACAACTAAAACATCATTTTCTTATTAAAATGTTGCATCAAGATCTTTTATGTACGACAAAGCACAAACGTTTTGTGTTTAGCCTTAGTGGTTTGATATAGATTTTAACTGATCAATATTGAACAATGCTCCCCCTTGTGGTCTGTCATTTTAACACTTAGTTTTGAAACTGCATGGACGACAAAAAGGCTCAGTGGAAGGACAATTCAGATTTGACACAGAAGTATAAATTGGCCTTAATTGAGGGCAGCCCAGACTGAGGTGCCGAAGGGCAAGACACCAAACCCCTAACTGCTTTCTGAACGCCTTGGATTCCCACCCAGTCATGAATGTGTGCGCATGGCTGCCCCCTAGTTTATGTTAATGTATGTTTCACGGCACAATTGTGTACAAAAAGCACAAGAGTGAAAAAGTATTTTAAATCTAAATTCGAATCCTAACGGTGCACAATGAATGTGAAAAAAGGTCCGTTAATTTCTGGCTGCATTCAATCTGAGGACGAGTGAGCAGGAATACAAACAGAATAAGATGTGAAACATGCAATGCTAGTATAAATATAACCCACTAGCACTCTTGATCACGAGACACAATAAGCAAAGGTAGCTTCTTAAAGCTCTAGATCTTAAAACACAGTGATCAAGGAATGAGATTGGAGCGTTCCCTTTTGAAATCACCCTGAGAGGTCACTTAACACAAAAATCCCAAAGCAACAAATCACACATTTCCAAATTCAAAAACGAATAAAACACCATGAAGAGATCAAAAAATAACACAGCCTTGCTAAACATGAAAAATGCAAACCAGCCTTATCTGCTGCCGACACATCTATTTTTATTACAGTTATATACAGGAGAACTTGCGTGAAGCATACAGCTCACAAGTCTTTCCTATTCCGATTGCCACTGAGGGGCGCGTTTCGACATGGAAGGTCGGGAGGGCAGACATCTAGCGCGGTTCCTTAGACAATCACGGGAACTGTCGTGGCAAATGAAGGCGCTGATGACATTCGCTCGTAACAGAGCACCTCGGAGCCCTCGCATGGAGGAGAATGGTGTGTTCATTAAATTTGTTTACACTAGCCCGCACAACATTTAGACGAGCCTAGCGATAGCATGTCCTCATGCTAAGGATATTATCTGGATGTGAAGTTCAGAGGAGAAAAAAAAGGCTTGTTAAATCCAGCGTTCTTTTCCTTTCATCTGAGCTTTATGCATCATCGAAAGGCCGGCTGGAGAGTTGGGGGTGTACTAAAAGCACCTAAACATAGAACAACAGTCCAACCAAACATGTCAATTAGCAACTCTACTAACACTTCCAGTGAAAAGGATTCGAATAATGAGCTGCAGGTAATGTACAATTAATATGATTATCACTGCATGAAATTCTACACACGTCATGTGTAAGATACACCAACCAGGCATGACATTATTCTCGCCGTAAGGTGAAGTACATTTCGAATTAACTCTTCATATTGGCCCCTGTTAGTCGGTGGGATATATTGGACAGGACAGCATTTGATCCTTAAAAGTTTATGTATCAGAAAGAGAAGAATTACTACTTTATGTTCTACTACTGTTTTATGTGTGGAGATTGAATGTTTCTGGTTTCCTCCCAGTCCAAAGACAGGCAGTCAGGTTAAACTGGAATATTGAAATAAAAATATTGTCTCTGTACCTTGCAACAGAATGGCGCTGACCTGTTCGTGTGTTTAGTGTATTTGCCATCCCTAAATAATAATTTTAATACTTAAAAAAAAAGTTCAGTTGTATTAGACTCTTGGGTGCTCTGTGAACCACAACAGATCCCCCTTAGTGGCTTAGCAAGTGTTTTTAAAGAGTCTTTCTCCCACCCATAGTGCTATGGGATCTTGTGTATCTATCAGACAATTTCACATCTCCAATTAATCTAGTGCATGTTTTTGGACTCGGTCATCCATTAGCATGCTGGGTGATTTCCTCACAGAGTTTCAAATGTCAGATTGTTTCATGCTGCCTTTAACTACAGTAGTAAAGCATGCTGTCTGTTTTACAATTTAAACTAGACACACAGAGTCTCCACAGTTAATGCAATAAAACTAATGTTGATCCAGACCCACCAATTACAAAACGATTAATTATAAATTACATGTCTACATAACTACAAAACAAATTGCGAAACCATTCATCTGTGATACATGTACAGACTTTAGTTGGTATGTTTACTTTTACTACCCAATAATTTCAAAGTTTACGCACCCCTGCTGAAAGCCCTGAAATGATGCAGCATGCTAAACAGTCATGGGCAATTTTCGATCAGTATAAAAAATGATTTTGGATCATTTTCGGGACGGTGTTGCTCAGAGCAACAGGGCTATTTTTCTTCAGAATTATTAGTTTAGTTGCCGTGTGTTGACTGACTAGCAGTGACATGATCCAGAAGTGAGCGAGAGTCGCAAAAGTACGAGGACACTTGTGATTAACCGGTGCCAATTACATGGCGCAACCTTCTAGGAAAAATGGGTGCATGACGATAGACTGTCACATCACTTGTCAGCACATTCACACGTACATAAGGTCTCTTAGCAATGGGAAACTAAAAAAACTCACAAAAATATCTGAAGTACATTTTAAATAGCACCAAAGCCAAGTTTGTTCTTTTGGCTGGTTCGATGTTTGCCTCTATTGAACAAAAGAAAGGGTTTATGGGTAGGATGAGGTGCAGAAAAACCTATATGTACCCACTCAACTACATGATCTGGGATGAAACACAAGGACCAGAGGGCACTGTCCATATCTGGTTAGTCTGAAACTACCAGACTCAATCACCTAAACCTAGAGGCAGGTGGGCATCACCAATCCATCTTCGAGATACATTTTGGGATGGAAGGAAAGCATGTTACCTGAAAGATACTAGAGAACAACAACTAAGTCAATACATACCAGGATCAGAAATGAAGTTTGAACCTTGAAGCTGTGAAGCACCTACAAAATCTAACGTTGTTAGTTTTCACAGTACACATTTTTGGTCTGTGGGAGAACAGCATTACTCTTGAGCCCCTAGACTGATCCCACCCAGACATGGGAGGAACATTCAAACTCCACACAGAAAGAACTCAAGTGTGGGATTAGACCCATCGCCTTTTCAATGTGACACAAAAATGCTACCCAAAGAGTCATTGTAGCACCCATACTGCGGAAACAACAAAACTACGTAACACAATCCCCAAAGGGAAAGTTAAACAACAGAGTGAAACGATGAGACAAGTCTTGAGAAACAGCAATAAACTCTTACGGCAGGTCAGAAAATAAAACAGACAATATCAGAATGACTGTAATAATTCCACTCCTCAAACAAAGATGAGAACTGCTCAGACTTTGATTCCTTAGTGAGACAGTAAAAAGCACGACAGAAAAAATATTGATGCCTGCACTTTGGTGCTGGCAGAAACCTTGGAAGGCAAAGAAAACAAACAAACAAATCCTCACTCATATCAAATCAAACATCTCATTCCAAGCAAAAATAAGCAAGCTGTAGCCCTCATATTCTGGCAGTGATAAAAAATGATATAGATGGATGGATAGATGGACAGATGGATGGATGTTTAAAAAAGTGAAGGTACAAAAAGAAGAAAATGGCATGAAAACAACATGTTTACCAAAAAACGCGAAAAAGCGACCTACTATGGTCGCCAAATGTCTAGAGCGACACACAAGGTGCAGTGTAGGCACAATAAAACTCGGTGCAGTGTAGGTACCCGGATGGTGCACTTAAAAAAAAAAAAAGAAAAAGAAAAAGGCCCAAATAGTGTGAAACTAAGAACGCTGCACACACACTAAACAGACAACATGTAGTCAAATCAGGAATGGAGGCAACTGCTTCTTATGTATGCAGCGTTAATGAAATTATTTATTAGTAAGGACTAAACAAAAGCAAATAATATCAAACAAGTGTAATAATCATTTACATAACTAATAATATTTATAAAATATTCACTCATAAAAGTGTGCATGAACATGTAAGTGAACAAAACTCAGTCAATATCTAGAGAGTAGACAATTAAGATAATACAGTTTACTTCTTCACCAGCAGATTGAGCCATTTTCTTCCCCAAAATTAATACGGTCATCCCTCCGAAACCTGAACAAACTGTCCCACCCACTGGGGAAGCACAGGGACAGTTGTACCCACTTATATGTTTGTGCACACATAAAGTGCTGTGCCAAATAAAACAATACATTTCGAGGGCAAAAATGGACTAACAAGCCTGGACTAATATCACTGTCACTAAAATATCTATTAACTTTATAAAATTAGCTTTAGTTTATGCCCACTAATGATTAATTTCATTAACATGACTTCCAAATATACAAAGCCATTGCCTCCACTTCTGATTGGACAATAGCACAAATGAACCAGTTCTCGTCCCTTCCGCCATGTCAGAAAAACGGCATCCGTTTAGTGTGTGTAGTGTCGATCAATTTACAATGTATTTGTGTGGCGTTTTTAGTGCACCATCCAGGTAGTTTCAATACACTGAGATTTGTGTTTCTTAGATGCACTAAAACTCAGTATTCAAAGTGTGCTGCAAGTGTGTGATTTAAAATGCACCTTGTAAGTTATATGGATTTGATGATTTGGAAGAATACTTTTTAAAATGTAAGGTTTGCTGCATCTCCCGTCAGAGCGGATGGACCTGATGAATAGTCAGAGGAAGACAGTAGCCAGGTTATCAGCCAATTGGGCAGATTTTGTTTGACAATGGAAAGGGAAAAACACATTTGTGCAGTTGAAATGGTAAACATCATCTGCTTGCCTGTAGGAACGCCGTGGGTGCTCAGAAAAAAAAATGTCAGAGACTGGGCGTGTGACATGAGTACGTAAAGTCGTGGCCAGAAAAAAATCCAGTCAAAACCTACTTGACCACAATGTTTTATATTCCATATTATACAACAGGTAGTTCCGACCTCGCAATCTGATTGGTTGAGAAGAGTTCTAGCTGTGATGATATTTCGCGATAACAGCACGGCCTTCTCACACTAAATCTATATCACTCCGCGGACCGCGTTGCCAAGCAA
>JAOUQU010000036.1:922774-938065 GCA_028566735.1 Ammoglanis amapaensis | reverse complement strand
AAAGTAAGACATAGTGGGGCTTTTGGGGATAAAAAGAAAGTAAGACGCTGTCTTACTTTCGGGGAAACACGGTAGTAAAACTAAGTCAAACAATTTAATAGCTCTAATTAACCTAAATTAAACCCCCACAGACACAGAATGAACATGCATTCTGAAAGATATAAAGATTAAATATTGTTTGTTTTTATATTGGAGTTATTAATATTGTATATTAATTATTTAATTATTAGATAGCATATCATTACAGACCTACCACTTAGCCACATCTCCCTTACACTTTATCTGCACTCCCTGTGTCCATATGGATTTACTCTGGCCTATCCAGTTTCCTACCACAGTACAAAGATATGCGATCATGTTAATTAAAAACACTCAACTAGTCGATAGGTATCTAGCCATTAGGAAAAGACGGTTCCAAGCCACAATCAAAAGGAAAGTTGTCAGAAATGACAATCAGCACAAAGACTAATACAAAAAATGTGGACAATTACAATCAGTAGTGGCAACCACTAAAGGTAGCGGTCAAAAAGATTCCAGGACCATGACCTGCTGCTTTTTGCTCCAGAATTAGGGAAAATGATGTACAAGATGAGCAGCATAGTTCCATGTTCAACGGGAACTTAGCTGTAGTTTTTTTAAAAAAATCTTCCGCTTTCACTGTTGAGTTGCAACAAAGGACATCAATGATGTCCTGTCAGTCACGTCATTCCAAAGCCAAGTCTGCAGATTCAGATTTTTTTGGTCAAATAATTACAGCCTGTCCTGCAGTTTCACAGTACAGTTGTCTCTCTTTGGCGTCAAGAGAAAGAAAAAGCCTTCAACCGGCATTCAGTCAGGAAACACCTGGCAGAAGCTGGTGAGACGAGACTTCCAAGAGCTCGACTGATTCATTTACATAATAAAAGAAAGCGTAAAGCTAGCGCTTACTAATTAAGCTTGGCGATGCAATTTTTCTCAGTAAAGACAAAAATAATAATAATTTTGAAAGTGGGAAGTGCTTGGCGATGGCGGGGGGACGTAAGTGACAAATGCGTTATTTACATTTTTCCCCCTCAGGATTTGCCGATTCCTACACAGACACTGAAAAGAAAAATCCTAATGAGGTCCCTTGGGAAAGGGGTGGGGGCATGAGGAGGAAGAGGAGGCTTCTTCCCTTTGCCGTGAGGAACGTGACAGAGCTCCTGTGGACACTGTTCCATCCTCATTAGTGCAAGTAGAAAACGTTGTTCCGCAGAGCCGTATCTGGGTTCGAGATGTCAGTGTGCAGAAGAAGCGGTGCACTTTATAGTGCGGAGATACGACGTTAGGGAAGAACAGAAAAGGTGAAAGAAGAAAAACGAAATTGCTGGTGATGCAGCTGGTTAACACATGCTTTGATGTTGCTTGTTCGTTGCTAGGATTCCTTTAAAGAACGCTACCGTAGTAAATCATGAGCAGATCAGAAATAGTGGCTTAGTCAAGCTGATATACAACCGTCAGGCTGATCCTTTAAGAGTGCTGCAAAACAGCAAATACATCAGGATGTGATGATACAAATTACTTAACATGATGCAATACGATTCACAATTCTGGGGCAGCTGTTTCCCTGGTGCCGTGGCCAGGGCTGCTCACCGAGCCAGGGACATGTGCTGATTTCTGCCTCCTTGTGTTTGTAAATGTGTTTCACTGCACAGATCGGCCTAAATGCAGAGATTCTATTCCTTTTTGTGTAAAAAGCACAGGTGTGGAAAAAAACTCCTCAGTTAGAATGTTTGTGTTGCCGGCTGGCTGGGTGCCACACTAGCCACTGGCATGTGTTTAAGCACTGATCTAGCTTCCAAATCTAGATGGCCACATCTAATCACTTGCAGTTTGTAGGCAGGAAGAACAGACAGTTCTCGAAAGTGATTTCAATTACAATAAAAACAAGGGGCCCAACAGTGCCAACTTGGTGGTACTGAGCCTTGAAGTTGGCGACCTACTGATCACTAGTCCATGTATGTTTGATGTTACAATTTAGTGCAGTAACATCAATTGACCTAGTTATTATTTAAAATTTTACACGTTATTCTTTTGTTACTGTTATGAATGTAATCATTGCACATGGCTATCTTGAACAGTCATGGATCATATAATTTGTTTCAATCACCTGCATGTTTTGGACTTGTTTGGGGAGCAAACCAGAGCACTAGTACAGTGAGAGAGAAATAAATGTGTGATGTTTTGTTATGCTGGCTTTAGTGGCGCTTGCCCTGTACTGCTGAAACTGAAGCATTTCTTTTAGCTAAAAACAAACTAAATTCCGAACTTTAAAAAGAAACTCACAAAAGCATGGACATCCCTCCACGCTTCATTATAAGTATAATTGTGTTAGCTCAAAATCTGTATAAATACCAGTTAACCTTTCTAAAAACAGCAATAAAATGAAGTTGCATTTTAAAAACATTTAAAATTTTAACCCGCAATTTAAAGTTTGAAGCCTTCCACCCACAAACTACCCGGTACAAGCATTGACATTTAATAGTCCTACATTCAGAATGTTGCATAGATGTTTCCTGAGAACAGTTCAATAAATGTTATGTTTATGACATGCTTGCTGCTCCTGTTTCATATAAACCCACAAGTTAAGACACAGAAAAAACATTTGAATTTTATATGAAAAATTAGCATCATTTTCATAGCAGCCACCATTGACTTAAGTCTGATTTGTACTTCTGAGTCTGCTTTACACAAGATGACGCAGGAACCTGAAAGATGTCGGTTTAATTTTATAATTCCGAGTTTACATACACTGCAAAATAATTCACCAATACAACTAAACGATGTCAAGTTTCTGAGGGTTCAGCCACATGTGCTTATCCGAGAAGACAACAAACGAAAAAGAATGTTGGAGCTGATGGATGATTATAATGAAAAATGAATGCTTTTAAATGTTGGATCATAAACAAAACATGATGAACTACAAGCACAAGTACGCCATTGTTTTGATGCCTATGGTGCAAACTGTGGCCTGCCTTGCTACTCCATGTGGTCTGCAGGTAATTAGAAAAATGCAAAACCCAATAAACTGAACTTTATATTTAAAAGCAGACGTACAACAGAAGTATTTAAAAAGAGAAATGGGTATGCATTGAAAACAATAATGACTTTATAATTCCTGCTTTTGTTTTATAAAATCCCTCAGTAATCACTGTGCATGTTTACAAGTGCAATTAGTGTGTAAAAAGCTGTAATGGGTTACTAAACGGTTAGCCTAGAATCGATCGAGAGACACTGATGAAAGGAATGACATTTTCCATATTGACCACAATCAGTGACGGAACACTTTTTCAGTCTGAGAATTTGCGCGCACGCATGTCACTTTTTGGCATTTCCACTTGCATGTGAGCAATAGGGGAAAATGGCTGCCTCTCCAGCACCTTAAAATTGTGGGCTACTGCGCAATGCGCCTATTCTTCTCCCACTTGGATTTAAAGCAAATAGGCAGCTCAGTATTTCCTGACTTCATAAACAAACAACGCATGAGGAGGCTCATCTTGAGAAACTCAAGATGGCAGGTTCCATTCGGAGATTGATACTGTGGCTTACTTTGTTGTTTCCACAGAAATGAAGAAACGTACCGTATAAAAATAAATCCCACAGTGATTGACCTTTCCATGCGAGGATATGAAAGCTCAGCGTCTGCACTCTGGGGAAGAAAGAACAACTGTCTTTGAAACATTCCCGAACCACACAAGTGCCGACAATTTTTATTTTCACAACTGAATATGCAAGTCTATGAACTCACCAGAGCTGGGTTATATAGTCAAAAAATTTACAATAGTGATGGGTGGTATAAGCAAAAAAAAAAATTACGGCTTGTAACATTTTTTATGAATATAAGTTTTTATGAACAACAATCACATGGACATTTAGACACATTAAAGGAAAGGGGGGTTAAACACTTAACACTGTCCTTTTAAACACTTTCAGAATGATTCCTCACCATTTAGCCCAATACTTGCATCCACAGCACACATTTAGACACACTAGGGGGCAGCTTTAAGGACCAAGCACACGTTCCAAGCACAGTGGGCTGCCTTAACCACAGTGCCCAGAGAGCAGTTAGAGGTTCGATGCAGTTTCAGTCATGTTGACTCTTGGAATCAAACCAGCAACCTTGAGATCACAAACCCAATTCTCTGACCACTAAGCCACGGTTGATTGTTTCATACAGGAAGCATGTTAAACATACCCGTACTAATACTAAAATATTAGTTTAAAAATTTGTAAATAAAAGTTGAGTAAAATTGGATCGAGCTTTGCACAAAAGTTGCAAGTTAAAAACTAAAAATGTTAATTCTAATATTCATATTCACATATGGTTGTAGCCCAGTTCCTTAATCTATAAGCCATCACTGCCCACTTAGGCCATAAAGGGCAAATGCGGGTCACCATTCACTGAAGTTAAACACCATTTTATTTAAATTCCGTGTACTTGTGCATTTTTAGTTTATACTGACCGAGTACTGAACCGAAACAAATCAGCATTTTGGGGTTAACAGTCCTCTGTCTGACTTTTTATTTTATTTTTTAGAAGTGTTATTGGTACCAGATGGCTCACCTTCTCTGTTGCTTTCGGGTCTCTCAGTTACTATCAACTATTCATCTTTCCATAGTTTGCTTTTGTCATTTACAAATGCGATTCCTCATCTTGTGCAATTCACTGAGCAGCCTGATTGGCCGCTGTACCAACCTTAAGCTTGGGGCATATTTTAGTTAGTTTAGCATAGTACTTGGCATAAGAAAAATGAAAGAAATTCTTTCTGTGGCTGCAGTGCTGGCTATTGGAGGCAAATGAATGGTGAATACACATGCGCTGCAGGAACTGTTAGAAAAGGATCAGAAAATCTGCTATGACATTCTAATTAGGCCAACCTTCATCATACCAGTCCTTTACCTTGATTTACAAGAGACTGGAAGATCGTAAAACTGCCTCCACGGCATCTACCAGCTGTTCAAAAAGCAAAATTCTAAACCTCAGCTAAGACTTGCATTATCTATCAGATGTCTCATCTTGACCTCAAAATTTTGGCTTTAAACACTTTAAAATGACAGAAAATGATTAAGATTCACAGAAAAGCAGCTTCAAGCCCAAGTCGGAAAAGGTCAGAAATTCTGGGAATCATCCGAGATGATTTGCTTGGTAAAATCTTAAAAGTAAGACGTTACAATGGAAAAGATTGAATTGACACCGTGACCCGTTCGGTTGACAAATGGCACCAACGTTGGAAAGACAAGAAAGATGGATGGGGGTGAGCCAATAATGGTTTATACCTGCAATATGGTCAAAACACTGGGGAATAGATGAAGCGTCAAAAGAAAATTCAGATAAATCTTAAGCGCCAGTTCATAACATCGTGAAAGTGTTTTAAAAGATCACATTTGAGAAAGTGTTGCTGGGGTGGACCAAAATATAGAACTAAAATGATTCCTCAAGAGAAAATATATTACTGAATATTTAAATCTAGCTCATTTCAGGCTTTCTACAAATCTGGGCCATAGCCTGGTGGTTAGAGAATTGGTTAAAGAATCCTTAACTGCACCCGGGTCCCATGGCTAGAGCTGCCCGTCGCACCAAGCATGTGTGCTCACAACGTCTCACAGTGTGACTGTGTTTCACTACACATATTTTATTACATGCGAAGTTCACATCGGTAAAAAATACCGCTCAAAAATGTACAAATATTGTACATGTAAAATTGAAAAATCAAAGACCAATCTATAATTAGCAGAAAGCTTAGATTCAGAATTAGTAGAAAGAAAAAACTAACAAGATACTAATGATTTAATTTTGTTTGAAGAAACAAAAGCATGTGTGTTGCCAGGTTTACTTTTTTTCAGAACTATGTAAACCGTTTGGTGAGAACGTACTTAATGATGTCCCCCATTTCCCCCACTATTATGCAAGTAAAATATATTTAAAAATATTTTAATGACCCTTTTAACAATACTACTGCCCTCTGCATGCAATGGACAAAACGTGACACCATAAGTCAGCACTAGACCATAGTAGTGCAGCCGTGTGGGACTAAAATTAGCCCTAATGAAGCAGAAAATCGACGCTGTAGTGTTAACAAAGGCCCTCCTGAGGTTCGTTACTCTCAGGTGAACATGTTTTAGCGGGTGACATACACCTACATTTGTTCGCATTTGCCGAAGCCCATACATCACTCCAGCTCTATTAATATTCACCATGACAGATACAGGCCAAAGAATAGCAAAGCCTGCAGAAGAATCCTGTGCAAAAGATCAGTTATAATGGGATTATAATGCTGCAAATCTGACAAGACTACACATTAATGCCCCTATTTTAAAGGTGGAAGATACGGGGTGGTTATAATGAGTTATTCCTTCAGACCAAAGTAAGAATAGTGTTCTTTACTAGAATGAATGTTGTTTAAACCTTGTTTTAATGGCCCACTGGGAAAACGATAACCACACTTGGTTTAACACCTTGTGTTGGTGGAGCGCTCTGCAAATTCACTCGAGCTCCCGAGCATATGGATGTCACAAAGCATTAGCGTTTGTTTCCGTGGTGCGAGAGGCAAAAGCCAATAATGTAAACAGTTTGACTAGGAAAAACCAAATGCTCTCAGCATTAAGAGGACTTCACAGTAATAGCAGCTCAGCCCCTCTTGAAAAGGCTTAATCCCAGGCTAGAGGAAGTAAAAACTGTAGGTTTCCCTTTCACTGTCCTAGCAAAGCAACTTCATAACAAATTACTAGTTACAAAAGCAAACAATTGTACATAAATACATTTATAATAAGAAATAAGAAATTCCAATAATTCTGAAGCTTGGAAAGGTAATCATTTTCAATTTAGAAGTAAAATCATCATTGGTTTATTTTTAATAAACCTCCAAACCTCTCAGATTGTAGTGCCCTTTATAAAAAAAACGTACAAGGATAACTCAGTCTAAGAACGTATTTCCATTGTGGTCCTTACATAAATAGTTCCAAAAATAAGCTGCATTGCACAATTGTAAAACAATACATTAAAATGTATAAACATTACAAAACATCTGTATTAGATTAGCTAAAAAGTCAAGCCTAAGCCTTTCTTGTATTAATTTCTTCATAACTGCCAGTTTAAACCCTCACAAACTGTCAAACATTTTAAAGTTTTAAAATGTTCCACACGAGCAATATAAACCTAAAGTAGTCCTACACACTTATGTAGTATAAAATCTAAAAAATAATATATACTTTTTAAAAATCTGTAGAACAGTCATCACAACTTGATCAGAACGACCTGTACCTGAACTTGTAACCAGCGATCAATCATTACCACCGATAATGATGTGATTCCAAGTGAAAACCATTGTGTTGTGCTATTTGAAGCCTATTTAAACTGTTTTTAATGCCAAGAACAACAGGCAAACACAGTTTACCTTTTTTTAACAATGTGTATTTTGTAAATACACATTTTGAGATTTTAGTGTTAGTGAGTGTTTGCTGTCTGCTCCCACTTGTATGAGAAAATGTATGCAAATCCGGGCTTCACAGAAAAATGTTTAACGATGAGCTATGGCAGACACAGAAACCGTGAAGCAAATGGCTCATTAGGCGATGGCAAAAAAACTATGATTAGGATAAGACTGTTTAAAGATAGACGAAGATGAAGGGATCATACATGTTCTCTGTTCCGTAAATAATGCATGAGGAACTGACAGTATGTCCTATTCCTGTGCAGTACACTGTGGTAAGGCATGATGTTAATAAGAGTAGATACATACTAACTTGCACTTTGTCAGCTGACCATTTACTAATGTAAGAGCTCACTCAGACTAGTAAATTGTCCTCAAGTTTAAAATATGGTGTCAATATTAAGTTGTATAAGAATAGAATGTCTTTATTCGGCATTGAAATATAGAAGGGTGTACAGTACAACTGAATTCTTTACTGATTCCATTGTGTTTGAAAGCTAGGGGCAGAAAGTCAGACAGAACTGGGATTCAAACTCAACAATTCATCAGCACTGCCTACCAGGCTGTCCCAAATGCTATACTTGATCTTAGTAAAAAGGCTAATAAGTAGGTACAGGTATATTGATTTTACTGCAAAGAAATCATCATCTTTCAGCCACTTCCATTAATGCTACCGCATCATTGAATTGGCATAATGTTAACACCAAATACCCTTCCGTGCACAATCCTTCTATTTATCCAGTCTGGGAAGTGGCATGACAATGCGCTGGTTTGTGCATACTAGTGGCCAACTACCTACAAGACAATTCAAAATACTTCAAAAAACCAAGCAGCATGTGTTTGGACTGTGGGGGAAAAACCGGAGATCCATCAAAAAAACCAACACACACATTCGGGACAAAAACCAAATTCCACACAGAAAAGTCCCGAACCCATGAACAGGGGATCAAACTCAAGACTGCGAGGTGAGGTAAGTTACCCTTCTTATGAGAGAAAAATGCAGCCACAAGCAAGCACCATATTAAAAACCAATCACAATACATTTGCTTAGAATGGTACGGTTGTGTTTAAAATACAAACATTTAAGCTGAATCACATAAAATTCAATATCACAAATCACAGCAAGGCGATTTTAAGAATCATGCAACTACTACTCTTTTTTGCAGTCCATTGCATTTGATCTGGTCGGCTGTATTGACAGTAGATATAAATTACATTTCAGACCGGGCTGTTCGGTTGTCGGATGTTCCCTCAAATTAGAACCGAACTTGCACAGAAAAATTAAGCATTGCTGATATAAATATTGTTAAAAAGGTTGTGATTGTGCTTTTAGTTGTGTGTGTAAAATCATACATAGCTGCCTATCTGTATTGTTCTATTGTATTAATGATAATATGGGTTCATCCAAAAATAGTATAAAATGTAAAATTAAAATTGATTGTTCTTATAATAAATGCAATGTATGGTAATGTGTTTATAATAAAATATTGTGAACAAATTATCACATGGTGTTATAACATTTAGAGTAAAGAATGATTTATGTGTATGCATCGAATCAACGGTGTTGCGATACAGATGTGAAACTCCTCCGCATTGCCTCTGCATAGCACTAAATTTTCTAACTACAGATGCAGACCAGAAAGAGCAGCAACACTGATCACAGGGAATAACACTATAGCCAACAAAAAATGTAGTAAGCATGCTTGTAATTAAAGACGTCACTCAAGGCATATAGGGAGTCCACGTACAATAATAATTCAGCCTTATGTTTATTCAAATATCCTCGATATTCAAATTCTGATGTGAAGTAACTTCCTGCAGTTTTGGGATCTGACTTGTTATAATATCGATGTTTCTCCAAAAGCAACTCCTGGAAAGTTTTCTTAGAAGGCTCCCCCTACAGGCCGGGAGTAAATGTTCACAGTAATAATGATGCACTGCTGTCAAAATGTTACCTAGTGTGCCTTAAAAAATCATGTGGCTAATGTTGTGTAGGTTTTACAGCAATTTGTACTACAGAAATTATTTTATGGGTCAGACCAGGCAATCTGGGCATCACAGGGGACTTATAACCCTGTCGCCAGTCCACTGGTCGTCCTTCCTTGGAGTAACTTTAGTAGACAACAACAGAGTTTATTTAATAGATTAGGTCAGTTATTACACTTTGGACCTAGTGAAAGTAGCTCAGAACCTAATGTGCACATTTTACTGCCCCCAAACATCACCACAGTTACAAGAACTCACTGTTAACTTGCAGCCTAATACACACCACCAAATAAATCAGAATCAGGTTTATTGGCAACAAATGTACTCACAAGGAATTTGGTTCCCCAGGAACAATCCGGGTGAACAAATTACAATCTGCAAATACACAGTAACAATACATAATAACTTTAAACTAAAAAATATTCACACTCTTGGACTGGATACAAAGAATGTCTGGCAGTGTCTAATACAGTATGTACAATATTATGTTATTCAACAGTCACTGGTTTTAATATTAATGCTGATCGCCTGGTCGGTAACCTGTCTCATTTTGAGCACTACAAGGTTTAACTAGTTCCAATGCAGGCCTACTAGCCAAAACAGCTAACACAACATGCAGGACAAATGCTAACAGCCGGTCGAATTATAACCTACACAAAACCAAGCAGCTAACCGGCTACTTTAGCTAAGCTAATGTTAACTTATCAACCCAATTTATATACAGACGTGTATAATTTTTAACACACACAACACATTGACTAAATATTAGGTTATTATTTACTCACACAATAAAGTGACTGTCAAATGTTGTAGTATTTATCCGTTTCAAATATCATAGGCCACGACTAATTACGTTAGCCTTTACTCATAGAGCACATACACCTGGCTACGTCTAAATATGCACACTAATCCCTACACACTGTGCGGGCGCCGAAGATAGTAGTACACTTAACATGCACACTACTTAGTAAAGCAACTGGCGCTTTGTAACACACCATCTTCGTCGAGCTACCTTGAGCTAATCACAGTAAACTGAGCCTGAAACAGCTTTTAATTCACCGAAATGTCACACAAATACAGGTTATACGAACAATAAACAAAGCCGCATTCTTACCTGTTCTATACAAACAATGAGCGTCTTGGGTTATTTTCATTTATTTAGTGTGAATCTGAAACATCAAAGCTCAAAAGCACAGCCAGCAGGGAAAGCAGCACAGCGACCAAGGTGGCTTTATTTTTTCCACACCGGTTTTCACACAAGTCCCGCCTTCTCTTGTTTAATTGGCTCGTACGGCAACATCCGCGCTACGATTGGTCATAAAAACCAGTTAGAGTCTGGTTAACTTCAAGAAGCGGATCAATCAGATCATAGATAGCAATGTTTGTCTTAAAACGGGTGTAATATTTTTTTTTGCTGTAGTATCTATTTAACCAGTACAAGGTAGGCTGAATTAAAGTGTGGATTACAATAGCTTCACATTATATTCTACTTTATTGAACATATAATATTAATAAACAACTATTATATGTTTTTAATAAAAACAAATTTATACAAAACACATGTAGATACAAAACAATAAAGTAGAATATATTGTGAAACAATCGTAGTAAGAAATGAGCAAATTTCACAATTAAATTCAAATTGTTACCCAATGCTGGTCTAGATTTAGTTAACAAGAAATAGCCATCCAGCATAGGCTGTGTTGACTAGGTCGTCTTTAGACAACATCTTTAACAGGGCTATTTTCTGTGTATACAAACACCAAAAATCCCAATCAAAAATGATAACTAACAAAAGTGACTCTCTAGTCTGTGTGGAATTCAAACCGAACGATTCATCACTGAAATTACATGAAATGAGATGACATTACAGATGTGAAATTGAAATTACAGATGAGCTTCTCTGCTTCTGCAAGCCAAGTTTTCTTCATGATACAATTAACCAATCACTGTGTGCTTAAAATATATGTGCTGATGTGCAATGTGAAAGTAATGAAAATATTATATATATACAATGAATCGGAGTGGATTTGGCTACGTCACCAGCACAGATTGTGACTTACATATACGTATCTGTATGTAGTATGTGTATTTATATTTTATTTATTTGCAATACAGCATTAGTGTTGTTTTGCATACAATGGAAAAGTTAGAAATAATGTAAGACATGTCTGCTGATGAACTCGGATGGAAAGTACTGTATATTATGCCCCTGTGTTTCCCCTCGGCTCGTATCTTGCATTTTTATTGGTTGGTGGACTTCTGCCAGTTGGCAGACTCAATCAACATATTAAACCATTTTAAAAGTGACAAATATTTTTTTTTATTAAATTTTAATAGGTCTATGGGTTCTATAAGGCATGGACACAAAGTTCTTTGCACGAAATTACTCTCACATAAACAGATTTTACTAGTTTAACTTTTGCCACCCTTTTTCTGAACATGCTGTTTTGAACTACATTACTTCTGTGCTAATGAGCTGATGTTGCGTTGCTGTTGGCATTTTTTATGGTTATTGGTATCCTCCTGGGGTAGTTAGCCAAAGGAGGCTTACTGAAAGGTGATCCAGTAACTCATCATTTGCACTAGGGACCGTGCTTCTGCTCTCACACCGACTTTTCTTTTCTTAGATAGGCATCCAGGCTCAGTGTCTTAGCTACACGCTCCTTGTGTAGAGTTTGTAGCTTAGCTTTGTGTCCTACTACAGACAGAAGCCGAGAATGCAGTTAAGCGAACTATCCCCAGCAGCTGGGCAGCGCAGCTTTTAGGTGTACGTACATGATTCCCATGGCCCAGGTTCACTGCTTACCATCTTCATTTTGCACGCTCCCGACATACTCCTTACAGTCGTCTAAAATCGTTGATTGACAGATACAAAACTGGCTTTTGATTTCTGCTACCAAAGAATAGGCTTAACTTCGCATATTGGGATTTTGTATTTATTTTTGTTTATGTCTTCATCCTGTTTCTGCAGCTGCATATTGTTTGTTAACAGTTACCATTAGGTATTTGCTCTAAGCATCATGTATACATTGCCATTACTGTCATGCCTTCAACAAACTCAGCCTAGGTCCCTTGTGCAAATGGAAACTGACAGAAGTCCCTTCGATTCCTTCATGTACAATTTCTTACTATAGGACAAGCAGAACACAGTTTAAAATGTGAAATCTGCTGAAGCACTGTTTGAAGAGAATATGGAGAAATGATGAAGTATATTGTTAATATACATTTAAATGGTTAAAACTATCATTTATTAAAACAATTGTAATGTACCGTATATGTATTATGAAGTTGCATCAGTTCGTTAAGTAGGTAAATGAAGTGTATTCTTTATTTAATGACATATTGTTTGTTTTTATCTATTTCCGTTTATTGTGGTCTTCATTGCATTGTGGCTTAATGATAGCATTCATTGAAAAACAATAAATACTTTTAGACCATCCGAAAAGTCTCAACATAGCATTTAAAAAAGAAATGCTACAAGGCATGTGTAATGTGTCTTTTAGTACATTTATGCATCTCATAACACATTTCCAATTTCTACAACCCAATGGTTCTAAACCGATGGTTCACCATCCCCTACATTTTTTGTCTCCAAACAACCACAGGATTTTTAAATTGTAATTGTAATTTTAGTCTAATAAGAGCATGGATAGAGCAGTGTTTAACATAAAGGACCTGTAATCAGAAGGTTGACAGTTCAAACCCCACCACTGCCAGGTTGCCACTGTAGGGTCCCTGAGCAAGTCCTTTAGCCCTTGATTGCTCATATTCATAACCATGAATCATACATGCAATGATAATCGTAAGTTGATTTGGATAAAAGTGTCTGCTAAATGCAAAGATTTATAGTTAATAATACTTAGTTACTAATATATGTTTTATATAATTTACTAATATTGTTTTATAGTCATTAATTGGACAAACACTATCTTTTGTGTTACTTGTATGGTTTTTAAATTACACACATGCATTGTCTGTTGCCAGATAGTGCATTTTGTCATAATTGTATACAGATTTGGTTAAAAAATAAAAACCATTGCAATCTGGCAACCTTTTTTTACTACAGCGTGTCCCAAATGTGATTGCAGCTAATTTTTACGTAACTGTTTTGTACCAAGAAAAATATGAGATTTTTTAAGAATGTAGTTCTCTCAACAGAACATATTTAAGTAAAATTAAAGCTTGTACAATGTAATATTTAAAAGTGCACAAATTTAATTACAACAATGCAAGTAAATGTAATTAGTTACTTTCCACATCAATCTGGAACAAAGATTGCTTCAGTTCACACATGACTGAAAAACTGATAGGGTTAACATTATGACCACCACAGGTGCAACACTGATAATCACAAGACATGATAGTAGGTGGGATATATTATGTGAGTCATTAAGTTCATGAGTAAGCTAAGCATTAGTTTAGCTAAGAACGAGCCTGACCAGACTGTGTAACAGCACCTTAGAAATTGGATCTCTTAAGGTGTGTTTTTATGGGTACACTGGTCAGTATCTCTCAAAAGTAGGAACCAGTGACAATATCATAAATGGCCAGGTATCATTGATGCACGTGGGGAGTAAAGGCTGGCACAAGAAGCTGTTGTAACTCAAAATGCTGAAGAAGTTCTTGTTGCTACTTATTATCAGAAAAGTGGTTTTAATATTACACCTGTTCAGTGTACATATTTAATCAAGACTGTGGAGGAAAACTGGAGCACCCAGAGGAAATCCTTGAAGAGAATGTGCAAACTTCACACTGAAAATACCCAGAATTAAATCTTAAAGGTTGCCAATATAATATAAGACATGGCAAACATTCACATGGAAAACAGGAATCAAGACTGGTTTACACATCTCATACATGTCCTACTATGTTTTAGTCCCTTGAGCCTGATCATCATTATCACCATTTGATATGTTACAAATGTAGAACCATACAGCTTGCAGCCATTAAAAGAATAACAGGGGCGATTTTAAACAATGTAAACAGAAGATTGATATCATTATAAATAGAAAGATTCCTGCTGTTAATTTAAGTGATGTGTTTAAAAAGAGGGGATGGTTAGAAAAGTCACGTTCCAACCAAAAAAGCTATTTCTAGACTCATTCTTCTTTATCTGATTGGTATATCTATATTTGTTATTGTTAAGCCTCAGAACAGATATCAGCCTTTGAGGCAATGTTTGTACAGACATTTGTCAGCGTTCAGAAATCATTTCCTTTACATGTCTAAAAGCCATCTGATTCTTTGCACAAACAATAGAAAAGAGAGACTTGCTTGCATTCAGGACATCTAAACTAAACAAATCATAAAGATGATGTGATGACACATGTCAAAAGACAAAATACCAGCAAGGGAAACAAGTCATATTTGAACATTTTAGTCTGATGTTAGAAGGTAATATTTTTCTGGGTCATTGGATATGCAAACTGCTGTTTGAGCAAACATTCACAGGCGCTGAAAGAATAATAATTGCTGTCTTTCGGAACAGGTGCCTGATGTTATATAAGTTCAGCTGAATGGCTTTAGGTAATTATTATTACACTAATGCAACTTTAAACAACAATAAATTGCATTATTAAAATAAGTAACAAAGTATGATCATAGCTTTTGTAGCGGGAGAGAACCTGAATAAAGATCTGATTACACAGTTGAAATGTTCTGGATCTGTAAAATAAAATGTATTATTTTTGTGATACGTAAAATTGAATGCATCATTTTGTGATATGTAATTTATAATAGATCGTTTTAATGATTTGTAATGTATGATGTAGTGATATACAATGTATAAGGGATAATGTTAGTGATATACAATGTATATTGGGGTGATATATGTAATGTGTAATGGATAATTTTA
>JAOUQU010000036.1:881081-899359 GCA_028566735.1 Ammoglanis amapaensis | reverse complement strand
TCTCTCTCTCTCTCTCTCTCTCTCTCTCTCTCTCTCTCTCTCTCTCTCTCTCTCTCTCTCTCTCTCTCTCTGTGGTTCCTATATTCATAATAAATATTTCATACATTTTAGCCTACCTGTTTTAAAACTTATAATATGTCTTATTCTGTTATATGCTTCTACATGACTGTTTGACTTTCCATTTCCAACCACACTAGTTGTGTAGTTGTATCTCTAGGTGGAGCGGTTTGGGTCTAGAGTTTGCATGTTCTCTTCATGTCTGTTCTCTTTCTTGTCTACTGACTGTAATTAATAAACTGTAATAAACTGTAATAAATAAATAGTATGTATGGGGTGTATGTGATCGACAAAGATGGATTTGTACCCCAATCAGTCAGTCTTTCAATCTTCCTGGTATTTCTTACCTTCATGAGCCACACACTGCAGTTGTCTAAAGTAGGAAATGCTCATATTAAAGTCAAGTCAACTTTATTTATATAGCGCTTTTGCCAATAGACATTGTCTCAAGCAACTTTACAAAAAAGTGACCTGACAATGTGTAACGATGATGAACACAATGTAAAGAAAATGCAATTTTAAAATCCCTTCTATTATGAATTCTAATTCTTGAAAATAGAAAGGATGTTAGGAAGTTGCAGCACCAGTCACGAGCTATTGTGTGAAGTGTACGTACCCGTTGTTGGTGAAGAGAAGATATTGCTTTAATATGTCTTTATGTTTACAGAAAGCTCGCAAACTCATAAGTTCTTGTTGTTATTGCAGAAAATGATGCCCATCATCCATGAATTCAGCAGCAGGCTAGGTTAACCTGTCTGTTGCTGCCATGGTAACATTGCATCCAGTCTCTAATATAATTAGTCAAGTGTTGATATTTATACCAATCCTGGCTTTATGGTAAACTGTTACCTTTCACCTCAAGAGATCGGCCTCCTACTCCTATATCGGCACTCGACCCTTTACCCTCGAGGCTTCTGTTTGTCAAGTTCCCGAGGAAGAATTCTTTTAATAGTTCTCGTCGCTGAGCCGCAGCAATTCTGCTTCCTCAGATGGATTTTCACAACATTTGCACAATTGAAGGACTGCATATTTATAGCAAAGTGATCATATGTTCTGTTTCTGGAAATGTATTTGTTCTGTCAAATGAATTTGTTCAAGATCCGAGGCGCTTGAAGACGAGGTTATATTGTATAATTGGAAATAGCTCTTAAATGTCACAGGTTTATTGGTGGAGAATATTTTCAGCAAAGGACATTAAGTTTCAGTCCCTGGCAGTTAAGATTATTATTTTTTCCTTTAGTTAATGAGTTTGGTCATAAAACTGTCAGTTCATAATTAGAGCCTCCTGGGAGCAGATTTATAAATCTGATTATTACAAAATAAATTGACATAAAAACCAATGAAGGGTTCGCTCATTAAAAAATAAAAGCTAAATGAAGCGTTTTCCCATTGACTTCAGATTTGAAAGTAATGTGGTTAATTACAAATACAAGACACTCGGGAGGGTAACCAATGGGAAGAGCCACCACAAGCCACCAGAACAGCTTTAATTAGTACAGATTCTGCGTGTTTATGGAACGGTAATATGAAACGAACTCCAAAACATAGTTAGCAAAATTCAAGAACTTGAGAAAAACACAGCAATGCTTTTATAAATGTATATTGTTATTTATATATTTGTTCTAACTGTAAATCTGAGGTTTGCAATAAGTGCCAAATATTTAGGACTAGGCCAGAGATACGTTACGTATTACTGTGATCTGAATGTGTTAAGTGGCACAGCAAGATTGAGTTTACATTTTCATTTAGCAAATGACTGAACATGATTTTAAGTTGTTGGTTAAAAGGCCCAACATTGGCAACTTAGCAGTGCTGAGGCCTGAATCAGGAATCTTCTGTTTACTAGTCCAGTACCTTAACCGCTGGGCTTAACCACTGAAGTCTCACACTTAAAGTTGGACACTTCGGTCAAATTGCAACTATGCATATTAAAGTGATGAAAAAAACAAACATTATTCGTTAAAAACCTTATTCAAATATTACAAGATTATTTAATTATTTAATATTTTTTATTATTATTTATTAATATAATTTAAATATTTAATTAATGTTTTATATGAAGAATGCATTGTTACTTGTGCATAGGAATTGAAGGAATCGCAAGTTTCCCTAAGTAAGCATGTCTAGTAAACAAGGTCTGTAGCAGCAAAAAAACAAATACGGTATGTCAATTTTCTATGTAAAAGTTGGGCACGCAATTAGAATATTTTTTTTCATTGCTATATTTAGCAATCATTGGCTTAATTAGGTTTCTGCTGTGATCGTCTGGTCTGCACACAGGCCGGTCTAGCATCCTCATTCTGAAGTAGTTCTGGTTTAGAATTTTCATGCTAACATCTGAACTATAATAAGAATCTCTCAAAGTAAATTCAAGGCAGACGAATATCTTGCGTTCTAATGTGTATAGAACTGAGTTACTTACCCGTAGCATTCACACTAACAAACTTCTTTAATAAGCTTAAGCACAAACAGTCGACATTGTTTCGGAGTGTTCTTGATATCTGCCTTAGTTTCTGCGTGGGAGGAAGTCAACCGATTTTATTAATGCAGCAAAGAACTGTTTCTACTAACTAGGCTTGTCTGAAGTATTCTCAAGCCCATGTGACTATATTCATTACAGAAGTATGCTGTTTTTAATGAAGCCTCGTCTGAGGGATCAAAGGTTACGTGCATTCAATACCAGGTTTCTGCCTCATCCTTTTATGCTGATTCCCTGGATTCTAGACTCTCCTAAGCTTTAAAAAATCCTTGCAATCACACGTGAACTTTAAATACAAGTGTATTTCGTGTTCATGTAGCTTTCCACAAATTGGCAAACTATGACCCAGTCTTTGTAAACAAAAGAGACTTTCTGAAACACTTGTGTTAGACCCAATCATCATAGTACTGTATATGTTTCTCAATTCTTCTGGTTGTGAATTCTCCATGTCTACCTGTATAGCAATTGCATATTTACTTTTTTTTTTAACCTTTTTCAATATTTTAATATTTTCAACATTTAACAGGGTTCTGACACATCGACTCTGTACTTATACACATGTAATAATTATTCCTAGTAATTAAACCCAGTCTGTGCTGTGAAACTACCATTTACACTTCACCCCACCCCCCAAATACGTACACATATACGTTCGAGCGGTTCGGGGTTAGGTGTCTAAAGCACTTCAGTCGTGACCTGTTGACTCTTGTAATCGAACCAGCAAACTTCCAATCATAAGAACAGTTCTTAAACTACCAGGCCATGGCTGCCCTAGACACATTTCTCTCATGATGTGCACGGTAGAGTCTTAAGGACTTAACTGTATAATGCAGTCCATCTGTCTAGCAGCATCTGTTTTTATTTAGGTATTTGATTTACATTGTCACCCATCTGTAAATCATTTTCTCTCACAGACTTACAGATTAAATCTTACCTATTGCTCGATAATTACATGTCGTAATTCTCATTAGCTGTTCATATTGCTTAACCTCCATTTATTAATCTACAATTAATTATACAATTTATTAAAGCATTACTTTCATAAATAATTATTAGTTGGGTAGAACAAGTGTGATCTGGTTATAGGAATCAAGTACAAATGAGTACATTTTCATTTCCTGTGTTCCTAGCATTTTCAAAGCTAGATACATCAAAAGCTCACACCGTCTTGTGACACACACACACACACATACACACACACACACACACACACACACACACACACACACACACACACACACACACACACACAATAAGCCATCTTGTCTTTGCATCTTAGCCTTTGCTCCACCCGCCTATACTCATAATACTTTAAATTTGCTCATTTCAAACAGTTCCGACCCGTGTTAAATCCCACTGTGAGGGGGTTGAGGGGGCCTCGTGCTGTGATGGACAATCACCTGCATCATTCAAACGTGTACGTCTAAATTGTTTGCTGTGACATTTGGGGCCAAAGCAATCCAGGGCTCATTTTACCTTGGTGGGATATTATATTACAGGACCAGCACTCCATTAGATCAATACCTGAGAGATGTGCACTGCCTGCTCCAGCGTAAATATCAAGCATACTAGGCGATTGTGGTGAGCCTGGGCTGGATTTAGATACGACGCTGTGCTGCAGACTTTGATGAGAGCAATCAGGCGTCTCCGAAAACGCACGTGGGCAGCACAAAAGCAGGCTCGCAGTAATTGCCGGTTATTAAAGCTCATAATCACCCCCGGTGCACAACCGCCTATAATGAACTTCGCTGATGGACCTATCTCGGAGGAGATGAACGGAATGTACATGCAAAAGTGGGAGAGGAGAGACAGGGAGACAGATCTGCTGTTGGAAGAGTGAAAGACTGAGGGAGGGGAAGACCTTAATTTGGCGATGCACTGGTGCAGGATTGAAAGCGATCCGTCTCTGTGTTCCCCTGTTAAGGTCCTTCGGGGAAGTAATCAGCTTGGAACCCCAGAAGCATGGTTCTCCTGATTGGCACTCGAAGGGAATCATGATGCCATTGGCTTAAAATGCGTCTGCCAGCACACAAATTTGCGTAAATTGTCCACCCACGACCATCATCCAAACCCCTAAACAGCCCCAGAATGCCTATTTACACACAAAGAGTCAATTGGTTATATTTCCATACAACTTTTAAATAGAGATAAGCTAGGAAATTATGCATAGAGAACAAAGTGTACAGTGTTTATTATCAACAAAAAGATCATTAATTTTAAACTAAAGGGAATATTCATTTACTGAGCTAAAATGTATGATTATACTTTATGGCCAAAAGGATGTAGATGCTGACCATGATCGTGCCTTTTTCTAACATACACAGTATCTTTCAGCTCTCTGTAAATGCTGTAAATGTAGGTGCATTTAGAAATTGGTATGCTCGTAATAATCCCTCAGCCAATTAACATCTGGTCAATGTGAAACCATGGAATAACATTTTGATTGCTAATTGTGTAGTAGAATGAGTCACAAAGTGTACAGAGCAACAAATGGACTACAGTGGTTAAATGTATGCCATGAAGTTTAACTGTTATTACGATGAACATTACAAATAATCATTGAATAAAATCAATCACTAAATATTTTTATATGACCACAGAGCTATAAGATAGGTCATAGAGAGCCAGTCAAAAAGTTTTCTGACAAAACTGAACTCTTAATAGCAGGATTTTTAAAAATCAAAGTTGCAGTATATTGTTTACAAAGCACATATTATTTTTTGCTGTTTTATGTTATACAAGACACGTGCACAGCTGCATTTCTTCACCTGTGTCAAATTTGGGTTGAAGAGGAACCACTACTGACAAAGTACCAGTTAAAAAAAGGTTTATCAGAATCAGAATCAGAATCGTTTATTTGGCCGAGTATGTCACACATACAAGGAATTTGTTTTGGTAAGGCACACATGTAGGACACATTACATAACATAAACACTAAATAGAATAAGAATAAAAATAAAAGTAATAACAGTAATAAGATAAAATAATAAAAGGCCGGGAAAGGTGCTAATGATTGTACTGATGCTTTGCTGAGCAGACATATGAAAAATTGAAAAGAATGAACACCGATATAAGATACCATGCATGAAGCAAGCCTGGATGTGGATGGTGTCTGAACCATGCCACGTCTGGTGGTCTGGGGAATGGTCAAACGTCAAGGTCACAGTGGTGGTGAATCCAGGAGACCGGGATAACAAGCGTGTGTTGACTGTGGTACAAGAATTGCTCTAGGATTCTGGAATAATGCAGGCAGTTTTATGTTGTAGTACTGTAGTGGCTCTGGGGGGCCAAGAATGCAAGAGGGACAGGATTGCGACACTGAAGCAGCTTTGGGAAGCCGGAATACAAGCAGATCCAGATCTTGGTACTAGAGTGGCTCTAGCAGGCCAGAATGCAGGCTTGTAGCTCTGCATCAGCTCTGAAAGGTTAAGAATGCAGGCAGACCTGAGTCATGGTACTGGAGCAGCTTTGGAAAGCTGAGAATGCAAGTGGGTTGGGTTTGAAGTGGCTCTGAAAGACCCAGAATGCAGGTGGGTCAGAATCAAGGCACTGGAGCAGCTTTGAGAAGCTAGAATGCAGGCGGGTTTAGGTCGTAACTTTAGAATGTCCTTGAAAGGCTGATAATACAGGCAAGTCAGGATCGCATCACCGGAATGGCTCTGGTAAGCTAAGAATGCAGGTGGGTCAGGAGCACGGTACTGGAATGGTGTTGAGAAGCTGGACTGAAAAGGGTTAGGATCTTAGCACCACAGCGGTTCTGGGAAGCTGTGATGCATGTAGGTTTGGGTCATAGCCTCGAAGTGGATCTTAAAATTAGAGAATGCAATCGTGTCAGGATTACGGCACTGTAGCAGCTTTGTCATTTTCTTAGATTTGACAAGTCCCCATCTGGCTCACAGCCAATCATTGTTCAGGTGGTACAAAACCAGATGGTTTTTGATGAGTTTGAAATGCTAGCATGTGCTAGCATGTTTTACTAAAGTGTCTCCTATGCGTTCTCTGCGGCTAGGGTGCACAATCTAATTATATCCAATGAAACCATATTTGCCTGACAAACACTAATATAGATGCACTAGGATCTTGCACTAGGAGAGTTATGCATTGATCTTCACATCTGGGATGGAGCTTTAGGCTTTTAACCAGGATACTTACACTGCCACTGTATCTGCAGGGCTAAAATTTAAATTGGGGAGTTATAAATGCTAACACTGAGTACCCTAAGAATATATTTACATATTAAAATGTTCTTTTTTAACTAAAAGCAGTTGTGCTACAATAAAAAAGAATCACATCCTTACAAACTTGTTAGCAACTTAACCAAACATTACACAACCAGTAACCAAAGGTAAAAATGAACTGGTAACCATGATGCCTAGACTGAACTTCCAGCTAATAAACCAACTATTAGAAACTTTAAAAGGAAAATAAATACAGTCTGTAAAGGAATTTGCTTTTACTCTGTGTACTTAATGGTTATTGTTTATTTTAGAAACTCATACACTGGAGCATCCTGTAACCAAATGTGGGTTTTCTTTATGGTCTGTGTCTAAAGGTATTTTCTGACTCCTTAGCTTTCTCCAGATAACTGATATAAGGGACAGGGACCTGTTTTTACAACATCTCACTAAAACTGGTCATATTCGGGTCTTGACCACAACCTTACCCTGAGGCATAAACAACATAAGTATAAAACAAGCACAGTGACCACTAAGTAGTCAGACCTCTTGTGTCATCTGCAGGACTTTTGTTTACACTCTTCTGTAAATTCTTTTCTTTATTTCAATAAATATACTCTTTGTCATTAATTGTCTTAACTTTAAGTGGTGTGTCAAATTGTTTCCACTACCAGTCAACACTTAAACATTTAAGAATTCTCTTCTGAATTGTAATCGCACTCGGACCTGAGCGTCTGAAGTGTCAGCAACTGAATTAATAAACCTGATTTGTCATTCTTCCAGATTTCCCTGGTCCATCTTAAGTCATCAGCAATTTTGTCCCTTTTTCCACAGCCTGCTAAATCGATTTCACACGTGTCAGCATTTTCCTACTATTATTATTTACTGATATTCATGAAGCTGATGCTGCGTTGCTGATGCACTCGATATTAGCACAAATACCAACGTATTTTCAAGTTCACTTATCAGGTATGAGACACAATGGAGGCTGACAGGGGCAATTGTCCGCCTTGGTGCCGCAATAAACAATCCTTTAGTAAATCACATGCACACAGCAAATCTCTTTTTCCAGGTTTGTAAAACACAATGAAAAAAGAACATGTCGTTTTGTATTCTGTTGAATCTTAATTAACTGATAAAAGAAAAGATTTTTCACTCATTAAAAAAAAAAATCTGAACATCAACACATTTAAAAGTTCATACCTGCAGCATGATTCCAAATTATTGTGAGTGTCACAAGTTTAACCCTGTGCTCCATCACCTTTTCTTTTAATGAGACTATTATTGGTTTCTGCAGTTTTAAATGAACAAAGAATACAGTTTTTCAACAGTCCAGGATTGTCGTTGTCATTTTATTATTATGATACAGATCTGGACTGAATGTAGCCCAGTCGAACACATGTATATGAAGTCATTCTGTTTTAATGCATACAAAATGAGGCCGTTGGGAAAAGACGAAACTTTGGCTGCATTCATATGTGGTACAGGGTGCTACAAAATGTATAGAGCATCATCTGGGCTAATGTCAGACATTTATTTGCTATAAAAATTTAATAACAAATAATCAATAAATCATTTCTTTTACTGAATGACTTCTTTTCAACATGAAGTGACATTTTTTTGCATTTTGGCCACTAGTTTGAAATGGAGGTCGACAACCTAGATTTTTTTTTTTTTTACAACTGCAGAAGTAAAATAGGAATTAAGGTGTCACGATGGCTTAATGGATAGCAGTAGCCCATCAGTTATGGTACAGGACAAGTAATCAGAAGGTCACTGTATCAAGCCCCTTATCCTGAGTTTGCTCAGACTGTACAATGTAACTGTAATGTAAATTGCATTGGATAAAGGCATCTGCCTTTATTCAATGCGGAAAGCAAAGGAAGTTTAGGTTTGTTTTCCCACAGTCCAAGAACTGGCAGCGAGAATAATATTTGACTGAATTATTTTATAGATACATCTGCATACATAGAATGCATAAACTAGACTATTGTAGTGTAGAACTGAATAGAGAGAGTTGAGTCAGGAACTGTAGCTCTTGTGGGGTGTTTCCAGTCCAATAACGAAACTACCTCTGGGATATCATATCACCAATAGTATTGGATGGTTTGCAACACTCGGTTCCGTTCAGTGGTCTGGTACAATAACTTTCAGAATGTTGTGCTTGCAGTATTTTGAAAACAATTTTTTTAGCAATTCACTTTTCTATTTCAAACTGGCAATGACTTTGTACAAAGTAAAATCAATAAAACGGATTAGTTGAGTCTGATGTGGAAGGAGCTAAGTGACCAGAGCCTCAACCCCATCTAGCACCTTTGGGTTGCAGTGGAACACAAACTCGATATCAAATGTATGAAATATACAACAGCAACAAAAGACCAGTTCCATTATTGTCTATGGGTGATAATAAGATTTCTGAACGTTGTGTGTTCTACACGGTCTACAAATATTTGGGAGTGGGAGTGGGTTTAACAGATGATAACAGATTAGAACATGAATTTGAAGCTGAAAGTTAATTTACTCTAAACTGTGTTGAAACACATTGTTTACTCTCTACTTTGAACAGTCCTTGTTGAATTGAACCTTGTCCTGCATCCATTCTGATCATCATTTGCTTTAGAATCACAGATGGCTGCAGACGTCAACATGCTATCAAAACATCACGTCCGTAGGTGTTTCTGATCAGTTGAAAGATGCTTTGAAATTATAATCTAGGCTGGAACACCATGTAAATGAAAGATGAGCCGCATTCAAGTGCAGATCTGAGCTAGTCTAGTCACAATGCGATGCTGTTCCACTCAGCGTCTGAAACGTTCGTTTTAAAAGGAAGTACACCTGGATTTATTGACACACAGTGGATTGTAGAATATCTATTGAGCTACCTGAATGAATTATAAAAGATCCAGAGATTTCTAGCTATTTAAATCCATAAAATTAAGCAGTTGGAATTTGTCATGTTCCAGCAGTGATTTTAGTGTGTCTGATCAGATAAAGAATATTGTTCTTGTTTTTTTTTTACATGTGTTAATTGGGGGTATAAATCTCTGTCTTTCTATAGTAGCTAATATCATTGGGCCAACCGTTGCCTGATGGTTAGAGAACTTGTTTTGGAATGAGAAGGTTGCTGGTTCGATTCTGAGAGTCACCAGGTCACAAATAAATTGCCCCTAAGAAAGGCATCGAACCCCAATCTTCGTTATGCCATTCTGGGCAGATGTGCTCACTGTTTTCCCTTAGTGTGTATTCACTAATGTGTGTTTCACTGCACAGAATGGGTTAAATTGAAAAGTGTATAAAACACAATGGACAAACAGTATTCTACATCTACATCCACAAAGTGTGTTTAGATGGGGTGATAGACCAGTTCATCAAAACTATCCATCAAGTAAATAAAAAATAAATGTACTGATTTTGACCAGATATAGTCTAGTATAATATTATTACATAATATCATTACATATTAAACATTTATACCTGCATTTTTAAAAAGAACACACATCAGGCTGTGCATTAACATGCTCATTGACTATTTACATATAAAACATATTAACTGACAACTAGAAATTTTTTTAATGTTTATGGTACGTTGTATCTCAACTATGTCCCATTGTGTCTGTGGTTTGTTTAGATTGTTGGGGGAAATCTGGGTCTTTGGAGACACATTTGTTATTTTTTTTCTTAACAGTTCAAATATTCTTCTTTCAGATTTATTGATGACTGTAAGGGTTTAATACTATATACAGAATTGATTATGTAGTTCTATACTAAATAACCAATAGTGTATAAAAATATTAAAAGAACAAGACCAATGGAAACTTCCTGAAGAATTGATTTACTAAATAGATTCTCAAGAGACATGTAGAATATTTTAGTACATTTAATATAGTATGTGACAAAAGACAAATTGCACATTTAATTCATGTAATTTCTATTTCTATTCCTAGTTTTCATGTCTAACATAACATATTGAGGAAGAACAGATTTTTTTAGTTTGTTTTAATGTAAAGGATCCACTGTATCTCTGTTTCTCCTACATATACATGAATGGACAAATGTCTAAACCCATCTGGACACATTTAACTATTGAATTTATCTCCCATTGTCAACATTTCTATAAAAACAATTTTCAGTTTCATTTTGTTAATTTGGGCCAGTTCGGTAATGCACCACTTTTCTATCACATTTTATTAGTGTTTGAGTAACTGTGATGGCTTTAAATTGTTTGTCCCACTTCTGAATATTTTACTTCATTCAGCATCAAGTTTTGCCCTGCAAAGCCTCACCTGTATTTTAATACAGATTATTTTTATACAGATATTTAGGTTTTTGTTTCCTCCAAAATGTAGATATTGCAGTACAATCTGTATTGTGTATTCATTAGTACAATCTGAGTTACAGGAGAGCAAGCTTTAATGTGTTTATGTCTAAAATAACTTGGAGGGGCAAAATAATTTCGGGCTGATAGCTCGCGATTTATAGTGTCATGATCGCCTTAAATGTTTAAATGTCATGTGTATGTATGGTTCATGTTGAACAGTTGCATAAGGGAGAGGCATTACAAAATAATAGACAAATCAGTTTTGTCTATTATCATAAGAGCTTAGACAGGATGAACCGAGCCTTTTCCATCTCTTGTTATGACAAACTCAGCTACGTTGTGATCTAAGTATTGCCTTTTGCTGCTTTCCTTGTTCGCTAAGGTCTGATTATATTTGATTATTTTTCATTTATTGGTTTGTTTGCGCCTCTCTCAGTTTATATTTTAACACCAGCCACAACTGATAGAATGGATTCTATGATTTATACTTGGGGAGAGTTTAATGGAGCTCAAGCCATAATACAGGACCTCAAAATTATAAAATAACAAACGCAGTAGGAAATTTAACTCATCAATACACATTTAATAATATAATTTAAATTATAAAATTGCATAAATAACTGATAACAGCCATATTCATGCTTCATATTCAACTTAAATGACGGCTGCTACTCTGACCTGCTTGCTGTGTTTCTTTTTCTTTCTGCATTTGTATCCTTCCTTTTTTGGCATTTTTTTGGCAAAATTTTATGATTTTATAATTTTATCAATGTTATGCATAATAATGAAGAGTGATTTACTGCATCTCCATAAAGTGGAGAACACAGTGTACATCAGTTTACTGTTTTCTGACAGAGCTGAAGCATTACACTAATAATATACCATTACTACTATCAATTTACGTGTCTCATGAGCCCAGCTCCAGTTCACAATGCCATTGAGGTTACAGAACCTCTTTTGTTCTTGGCTTTTATTACAAGCCAGATAATTATGGACGATGACTGTTTTATTTAAGCAGACGTCTGGGAACTGCAGGTTACAGCACCATTTGTTTGTATTATGTGGCTGTATATCGTCCGTTTAGAGACAGAAGGTATCATCCAGGGCTATTCAGAAGGGATGGGTACAGTCAGGAGTCCAGAGGTCATTTAGATTATTTTGCTAGGACGAGCTTGGTTTAATTTGTTTCAGTTAGTGTTAGCTACTTGATAACCATAACGTGCAGCCGTTACCAGTAAACCAGCAGGTCAACTACTCTTTTTGAGCTTAATAAATTGCTTGCCACACTGAAACTGTGTGTTTGTTGAGTTATTTACGTCTCAAGCTTGATTCGAAGCTTTGAAAAATTTTATGCGCTCTAGTCCATATACAGATGTAGGGTCACACCTCTTCCAAACGAGTTTCATCCTAACTCGAACCAATCTCACTTACCCAGCTCTTCGCTTATGCCTTAGGGCTTGTTATTTTTAGTGTCAACCATCGTCAGTATAGCACAATGGATAAGCTTTTTTCAGTTTTTGTCTTACGCTAGCCAGCGTAAGGTAGAGTTCTTTTTAGTTTTTAGTTTATTCCTGTGTTTCTAATTTGGTGTTTAATGTTTACTTTAATCTGCATCCTTGTGTTCTCCTTTCAGAATCGTAACACTACATATATTAGTTTGTAATGCTAATTGCCTAGCAACATTATTCCGCTCGACTGTTCAAATATACAAGTCTGTTTTTATCTATTTTCAGCACTTTACTGTGAGAGCTACTTGACATTCTCCAGCAAAAATATTTGCGGTCATGCTTTTTTTTTTTTTTTACTTCAGGCTTTCACATCAAAATAAGTCAGATTTTAAATGAAACAAAACTAGTGCACTTGTCTAATTTGTAAAGCAGAAAAAGTGACTTTTAAGTTCTCTGTTTGTCTGTTGCAGTTTGTCCCCCTGTCTTCATGAAACATGACAAACGTCAGTAGACAGCTGGACAAAGCTTTGAAATTACGTATTTCATGAGAAGTGTGCGGCGTGCTGAGTGCTAAATGGAGGAGGGAGGGGTAAGGCGGAAGCTCGTGCGTATTTTCAGATCAGGGCAGAATTTTCACAAGAACGCAAATCCATCACATATCAAAACACTTTGGGAGAGAATTGATGATGGAGGGTAAATGTGAGTTTGAAATATTAGGCTCCAGCAGGAGAGGCTCTTTTCTCATCCAAGGCAAAAGAGAAGGTGATTAAGCACCACTGGGGATCTACATCAAACAGAGCATTTTAAAAATCTATTCTAAAATATAATAACATTTTTATTTGATAAGACTATTAGAAACATAAATAATGTGCATTCACGAATGTAAAAAGTGAAAGCTACTATGACTCTATACACTATAATGCCAGTGATTTAAGTCCTGTACACTCCTTTTAGGTCCATTTAGGTCCTGTACACTTTTGGTCAAACTGCAATCTTCTTTGGCTAGGTTAATGGAATCTTCTTGTCTATATTCAATTGGCAAAAATGTGTTTTCAAGCATTTTAAGCATTTTAGCAAATTAATCTGTTTAGCAAATTAGTGCATTTGTATCTTTCTAAAAGTCTCGATTGTTTTTCTGTACACTGACTAATTATTATAATTTCTTTGAATTTATTTTCACGAGATTTGTCAGTTCAAGTTTTTTAAATTTAAACAGTCATGGACGATTTACCTTATGCTAATCTTTACATTTTGAAAGAACACTGTAGCTCCCAGAGGGAAATCACACAGACACACAGAGAGACCATATACAGTAAGGCCCAGAATCATTCCACTTGGGAATCAAACCCAGGACCTTACTGCTTTGAGGCCACCCTTCCAAATCTGAATAAAACTTCTGGAATATTTTATTTCTCATTGTGCACTTTCTGGTATCATACATAAATCTGAACACATCTGAGCACAAGCAGTATAAATGCTGCTGGATGACAAATGTAGACTGTTGAATTGTATAAAAAAGTGTATAACTTGTTGAATATCTTTTGGAAATCATCCACATAGCTTAACAAATGTTCTACAGTCCTGACATTCTTTAGACATGTACGAGGTCAGATGTTAGATGCAGCCATATACCATGAGTATTATAATAAGAAGGAATTAAAATTCTCTCTCGTCTCGTCTATCTTCACTGCAGTGAAACGGTCAAGGTACATCTCGGTTTCTTATTCTCATTTTTTCGTAGGGAAGGCGAAGGAAAGAAGGAGGGGGTGGAAAGAACAGGAGGATAAAAATAGAATCCATTACTCCTTTATTACAGCCTATCGTCTGTTGCTAGGCAATGGTATCAGATTAACACTAATTATCATTTTATCACACGCTCGCTCTCCCTCCAATGTTCTTGTGCTTTCTTTCGTCTTCTTTCTGCAGAATCTTGAATTTAACCATGTGATTTAAGAAGCTGTCCGCACGCACCATATCTACTTATTAAAATATCTACGTTCAGGTGCTTTTCATTCCCCCGCATTGCTTTTCATTCCTCCGTGGACGTAATGAGCGCGAGAAAGGTAATATTGGCTTAATCAGTGCTAATTTGCATAGGCATGGGTATGTCAGTAGTATTATGAGAATAGGGAGAAAAAACAGTAAAGCTTCAAAGCACAAACAATAAGACAAGCGTACTTAGTTTTGTCGCAATAGTCAGACGCACACAAGCAGTTCTTTGTTCTAAGGGAAATGAATCTGGGTGCTAATTAAAGGGAAGTTAGAGGTGCCATTTAGGAGGCCTCCTGTATTCCGTGTGTAAAAGGAAGTCGTACAGTACCTCCTCCTTCTCCTCCTCCCGTACTTCGCTCAGCGTGATTTATTCCTGTGGAACTGGGTGGCACCGGAGTAGGCCACAGCTCCAGGGCAGACGAGCGCATTGTTCCGATCCTGCCCATTTTTTCTCTGCGCAGGCCAGTAATGAGTGTGTGCAGAGGAGCTGAGCACAGCGCTGCTGTCAGCGTGAAGAATTCAGCCGCAGCACCATGCACTTACACAAACACACACACATATACACAAATACACACATTCTAACAAAGATACACACACAAATGTGCACAATGGCTGTGCTGGTTGCAGCCTAGGGACTCACAAGAGCAGGAAGACTCATCAACAAAAACATTTTGCAGCACTACACATGAATGTGACTGAGCAGCAACTGGACTAATGGTCTCAATTTTTGCCAGAGGGTCTGACCTACATTGTAAGCCCTGATTTCTTACATTTTGACCAGTCAGATAAAAAAAAAACTAGTGTAGCATTCACTTTCTGACAATCTGTAGTCTGTACAACATCGGGTGTGTTTACACTACCAGAGTCATGGTAATATGTCCAGATAACAAAATTACTTTTTAAGCATGTTGATAAATGTTCCATTTTGGTTGCCTTGACAATATTAAAAGAACAAACCTCCATTTAACGTAAAATTTTAGAATAGTTGTATTAAAATATTCTAACATTTAAAATGTTTTCTTCTGGATTTTCTCTGAATTTATACTTGACAGTGGAAGACAATCCATTCCTAAATGTTTACAAAGGTTAGAAGAACGTTCATATAATGTTTTTACTTTTCAGAATAACAATGTTACAGTTTTATCAAGTTTACAGAGAATATTTATAGAATGCTCTACTTACAATATAGAGATTATTTGCTAAAAAATAAGAACTTTATCTAACGTTACTGAAAGTTGTGGCAATGTTTCCTGTTAACTGGGTGCACACAAAGTCTCCTACACATTTTATTTACGTGGATCTTGAATTATTTGGTTTCAATACTGATGCAAACTACAGTTTCTTGTTACTCAAGATTCATAATTTCAGAAGGTGATATCAAACAATCATAGACAGTTTAATAATTCCAGTTGCATGTGTCTGGTACGGAAACTAAAGGACCCGGTTGGCAACACCTGGAAATCAAACCCAAAACCTTCTTGCTGTGAGGCAACAGTTCACACCACTAAGGAACCATCATATGTTAATCTATTTTAATACACATAAGGAGGCTGGACTGAAGGACAATTTATGTATACAGAGCTACTGCTATTTATATCTCATCTTTGCTAATTTAGTCATTTTGTGAAATTTGTTTAGGTTAAATCTCCTTCAATCCACCCTCCAAGGGGTTTTAAGTTAAAATAAAATTTACTTAAATGATCGAAATACCTGATATAATGTATATACAGTATATATCTTCTATAGTTTATAAACTCTGACCGATCCTCACCTGTTACACATTTATCTAGCCGCTATAATCATCTATTATGTAACATCTATTATGTATCATAAATGTAGATACATGAATACTATCTACATACTACATTCATTTCACTGTCCCTCAATATTAAGATTATTTATGTTCTATACTATAATTACACCACTGTCACCTTGTACTTTAACTGTATTATATGCAAATAATCTAAATAATGCACTTCTAGTTAGATGCTACTGCATTTCGTTGGCTTTATTCTATACTATGCACAATGACAATAAAATTGAAGTTGAATCTAATCTAATCTAATCTAATATGGTATGCTGGGATGAGGTGGGCTACTTCCAGTGATCCTAAGCTTGTTAGACATCCAATTTTAAAACCATCACTATTTAAGTAATCAAACACTACACAGACCAATCATAACATGATGACCACTGAAGTGAATAACATTGATTATTGCTTCATCAGCTGTAAATGGGTGATATATATTAGACATCCAAGCATTTTATACTCAAAGTGGATGTTAGAAGCAAGAAAATGGTGCAAGGAAGTGACAGTGGTAAAGCAGTATGGGCAGCCAAAGTTTATTGATGCATATGGGGAACAACGGCAAGCTACTGTAGCTCAAACTGCTGAAATAAGTCCATGCTGGTGTCAGAACACACAAGCGCATGGCCGTTTTGGTCTTGTCTTGATCTCGTGCTTTCACATATAAGCAGCAATTCTTCCTGCTCTTTAATTATCACTACAGATTCCTTATTAGATTCCACACATAATAACAAAACAATTATGTATCAACCTATTTATATTGTGAGACATCTTCCAAAGACTCCATGTCCTTCACTGTGTGCTTGTTGCTCAGGAAACGTCATTACAAGCATCATTGAAAAAATAAATATATACAACTCTAAATAACTAAATATATATTGATTTGATACTGGTGTGTAAATAATAAATATTATACAAGTATGAAGTACTCACACATATAAAATCTTTTTAGCAATTCCACTAGTATGCACATTAATGCACACACAGCCCTGCCACTCGAGGGTTACTTGTCCTAACACTAAAACATGCACTCAGATCAGTGTTACAATGTGTATCAATAACTATTAGAGTCTGATCAATGTCTATATATTTTTTCTGTGCCTGGGAGCAGATTATTTCTAGAGATCATCGATTTCGGTATACATAGCTTAACCCAAACCAATTGTCCAAATATGAAATATAAAATCAGGATAAGTGAATGCTACGTTAAATATTAATAAGGTGTTATGTTTTTTTCTACAGCTGGTAGGAGCAGAATGTCTTTTAGAGATTAAGGAGATATTAAAAACGGTGCATGAACGTAAACTTATAAAAGAGCTGATGAGATTTACCTGCTGGGCAACATTAAATCATACATTGTCATTGTGCCCTAAGCTTCCCCCAATTCTTAGCCCAATTAGACGGCAGGGCATGCATCACCGACCCTCTAATATGCATGAGCATTATTAAAACAGTGGCTGGCCAAGACTATTCAATAACTTATTGTAATTTTATTTGGTTTCTGTTCAGATGATGGATTAAAGAAAACACCCGCAGAGCACAACAGGACAAACAAGCACTTTTCAAAAACTCCCACTAATAGCTGGATATGAAAAACTGGAATTTGCACAGTGTGAAGTGTTGGTGTTATTCAAAATGATCTGTAATTCTGTCATTCAAAATGATTACTGTAAAGCCACAATCCCCAAACCAACATTTCAAGGAGTGTACATACAGTGTGATAAATGTATTTGTATCAGTAAAATCCACAAAAGAATGTTAAAAGATTAGTAGAATTATTGATTAGAATTATCAGGTCTCACTAGGGACAGTGTAGCCTAGTGGGTAGAGCGTTGGGCTGGGAACCCAAAGGTTTCAAGGTTCCAAGACCCTTAACCCTGTTTGCTCCAGGGGTGCCGTACGTTGGCTGATCCTGCGCTCTGACCCCAACTTCCAGACAAGTTGGGATATGCGAAGAAAAACATTTCATTGTACTGAACATCTGTATATGTGTAATGACAAA
>JAOUQU010000036.1:816460-826923 GCA_028566735.1 Ammoglanis amapaensis | reverse complement strand
ACCTGCTTATGTACTTCACTTTCCTGCTCAGTCTCGGTTCTCTGTCACCTGCATCTCTGGCTGCTGCTGTTTCCTCTACAGAGGACGCCGAGGCTCCAGCAGTGAACATGTCTGTGACATTTACACAGTTTGTAGCTTTTACAACGAGACTCTTAACTTCTCTGCACCATTTTTCTCTCCTTTAACATTCACGCTGAACGTAGCAGGAGTTACAGCAGAGCATGCAGAGAAACACCTGCTGTTGTCAACCTGTCTATATCAAAGATGGACCAATGGGCCGCATCCTCTAAATTCTGGGCCTCTTGGAAAAAAAAGACAAAAACAATCGAACAGCAAATGCCCGGTACGCCAGATTACCAGTCCAGCCCTGACTACAGGAGGCCATTTTAAAAATGTAAGGAGTAAAAAGTACAGATATTTGCGTGAAAATGTAAGGAGTTGAAGTACAAAGTCGTCTGAAAAATAATTACTCCAGTAAAGTATAGATAACCAAAATTTCTACTTAAGTAATGTAACAAAGTATTTGTACTTCGTTACTTGACACCTCTGGTTGTAGATGGTAGTTTAATAAAACATTTGATATAATGTGTGTAGTTTTGTGTTGTATGTGACACTAATTTTAGTAATTACGTAGTAATTTAATAATTATTTTAGTAATTTAGTAATTAGTAATTACGGTTAATAATTAAAAACGGTTAATAATTAATATATGTTTTTGAATACTTTTCATAATATATTTTTTGCTATTTAACCAAACATGTTTATTATGTCTATATTACAGTGACAGATCAGATCCGTAAGCTGTCAAAGTGCTCTGTTGCCTGTGACTCAAAAAGGATTGAAGTGAAGCCCTGCTCCTTAACTCTCCAGCCTTCTGTAAAGTTTGAGGTACAGTAAATAATTAGGATTGATCGAGGGCCGATCCAATACCCATTATCCTATTGGTTGATATTGGGCCAAATACTGGATCAGAAATCAGAGAGAAACGATTTATGTTCTGAATTTGTTCCATTGTTAAATGTCGTTCAGACTTTAAACACTTTTAAAAGATAAACCAAATTTGAATTACAATATTTCCACAGTAACAATTATCTAACAAATGCCAATAGCCAATTGAACCAATAGCCCAAAACATAAACTATCATTATGAATCAACGTAAATTACAAATTTAATCAGTTTTAATTTACTGTTATTTCTTTTAAAGGGAAAATAATGTTACTATATTTGATGGATTCAGTAGATATTTTGATCTTGATATTCAGCATTGGACAAAACAGTAAAGCAACTGAATATTTTTTAATTGTCTTTTCGCATCAACAAACAGAACAAAATTTTCTCAAAGATTATGTAGGCCTAACACCAACAAACATCCCCGAATAGCATTTTCATGTAGCTATGTCGCAAACTACACACATTTTATGAAAATATGGTTTTATATTTTTTAAGTTACAACTTTACAACGAGAGCTGACTCTTTAAATTTACAGGTGCATATTAAGGTGTCAAAGAGGACTATTAAGTTCTCAAATGCTCCCAGTGTTTTTCCAATGGAACAAATGAGGGACAGGCTGGAGCTAAGCTTCTCAAAGCCAAGTCGTGGTGGAGGGGAGGTGGAGAAACTGGAGTATGACCCATCGACCGAAACAGGCTACATTACCTTCGTCAAAACTGGAGGTTTGGTGACCTATGTATAAACCTTCTTGTATTCCAATTTCAACAAATAGTGCATCTAACTGACATGTTGCCAAAACAGGTTTGTTTATTCCTAGTGTGATAGGGCCACAAATGCAAATGTAATAAATCCATTATATTTTTTAAATAAAGAATAAAGACTCTTATGAATATATGCAAACTGTGGTATAAATTTATATCCAGTCTTTCATCACAGGTGATGAGGTTGAGCCTTATCTTACTTAGCCAAGTAAGAGCAGTGGTTTAGACAGGAACTCACATTTAAACATTGTTTGGATATGGTATTAAATGTTTAATGCTTTTAAATGTTCAATGTTTTTTATGTGAAGAATTTTCAATTACTACTGTTCATGGAATTTGCTAAGCAAACAAACCTGTCTCGCCTTGTTTTGCATTGTGAGTTTTAGATTTTTCTATATATTATTTACCTACAGTTGCAGAAAATTTGACTCTAAAAGGAAAGTTCTATGCAGATCTTGATAAAGAGGTTGTGGTAAATGTGGAATCAGTCTATGAATACCAGTTGAAAAAGTTTCAGGTAACAGACCTCTAGTTCTGACTTATCCTGCCAGATTTACAATTTATCAACACGTCTGACTCATTTCATGTATTTTTTTAACAGTCATTTTCAGGGGTCCCTAAGCGTACCCTGTTGCTGAAGGATATTCCAGAATTATCAGATGAAGAAGACATGCAGGATCATTTGGAGATCCACTTCCAGAAGCCTAGCAACTACGGAGGAGAGGTGGATACCATTAAATATCTCTCAGGGAGGGATATGAGAGCTTTCTTCTGTGACGACTGTTCTCCAATGGAACATAAATAAGCAAATCCTTTACAACTACTAAAACATTTTTAAAGTAATGCCTTAATAAAAATCATGATTCTTGCATATAGCTTATAGGCAAACCGTTAGGGTTAGGGTTAACTTTCTTTTTAATTCTTATAACTTTCTATTGTATTAAACATTTGATAAAGATCTGTCTTTTTAATTGCCTTGCCAATAATTTGACAATAATTTTGTGGATGTTAATGTCTTATTATCCGTGAGAATTTTTTAGCTGCTTCATTATATTGAGAATATGTTCTTATAGGACAAACGAACACCCATCTCTGTGTTCCTTTACCACATGGACTCGAATTATCCAGCACTAGTGGTCCACAGCAGTACTTATATATGAAAATATTCTCTCAGGGTATCTTTCCAAGAAATATTAATGCACTTAATTATGTTATCAGCTGTGTAATAAATAACCAATATATGCACAATATGCATGTTTCTATTCTGTGATTTAAAGCATTAACTATAAATAAAATCTTTGTAAAACAATGAGTAGGTAGTGGCATAATATACAGTAGATGCATTTTTTGTTCAGTACTCAGTTGCAGATAATATTTTTAGGCTATTTTTAGAATAGTCTACATAGGTTTCCTCCAAGTATTCTGGTTTCCTCTTACAGTCCAAAGACATGCAATGGAGATATTGAAAAATATACTGAAATTGTCCTGTCTTTGTGTGTTTATCTCTGTACCATGCAACAGACTTGCGGCCTGTTCTGGTGTTTAGTTTATTCACCTTGTGTTAAATATATTGGCGTCTAGCGTTCAAATAAAGCTTTAGGACATGAATTCTAAACCGGTGTTTTTACACTAGATGGCAGTAGTGAGCTGTAACGAAACGCGAACCGTTGTTAGCAGTGACTGCTAGTTTTCATTAGCCTGAATGCATTTTATATGATATGATATTTACACACACACACGCACCCAAAAGATTAGATCTGATCAGTAGGCCTACATTATGTGCAGTTGACAGAAACAAATAATTTAGGATTTAGTTTTTAACGCTCTCAAAACAAATAATCACACAATGATAACAATGTTGTTTGACACAGTCTACTGAAAGATATTATTGTGACTTTCCCACTGTCTGGAAAGTACTGGAAGGTCTGAGGTCAGGCTGGGCAAGCCTAATAAAAGCTGTAGTTCTAGAGACGCATAATTTACAAAAATGTAATGAAATCTTTGTTTCTTTTTAGTAAGGGGAAAGGTCAAGACCATACCCTCATCTTTTGCAGCCATGACTAGGCAATGTGCTTAGCATGTGGTTTTGCATGGTCTTTTTCATAAAAGCACGGACCTCGCTGAAAAATAGCATTATGCAATGACAGTACCACAACCTTTACCATTAATATTGTAGTAAATAAATCAATCTTTTCAACATTGGAAATAAACAAATCAGTGTCTGGATGTAGGTAAGAACGTCAAGCAGTTGCAGTTATATCATGAAACACAGACGGTTTTTCTCTGATTGTTTCACAAATTCAAAAGATATGGAATAATAGATAAAATCATATGATCATAAATCATATGACTGATATTACTGTAGTGTACTTCAAACCTTTATGAATAACAAAATTATTGAGGGTGGTGGATAAGGTTGCTAAATAATAAGATGCAGCACTTAACACAAGTATTTCCTTTTTAAATGTGGAAACAGTTAATCAAATACAGTCGATGGAAAGAAATCGAAACAACTGAAAGGAAAAATCAAATCATTAATTATTTAACTCTTTTACAGCCATTTCAATACAATTACTGGCCAAGTCTATGAATAATTTATGAGTCTGAAGGGAGGAAATTTAGTTAAATGCTTTAGAAAAGCTTCTAGCTTTATGGTGTCTTTTTACCCAGAGCTAGGAAACTCATTCAATATTCTTATTCCTTATTACTCATAACAACTGAATGGTATTTGGACAAGTGCAATGAACATCTCGGTCTCTAAAGATTAAAATAAAAATCAGTTGTGATGTTACAATGCCATTAAATAACTTTTTTAGTTACATCACACAAGTAAAAAAGGAATTGATCGATTTAACTGAATTTTCTAATTTTAATAAAACATTACCTTTGACAGACTCAAACAAAATGACACAATTAGCATGGTGTTCCATCACATTTCATATTATTAGTCTGGGAATTAAGGACTGACCCCTTTTGAGAACTGTTTTGTGAATTTTCTCGCTGTTCTAGTTTTAAAATACTTGATTGCCATTGTCTGATTCTTTCATTTATGATGCACCATACATGCAGCCAGGTACTTACACTTTTTATTAACACATACTTACACTTTTTATTAACACATTTCAACTTAGTGTTAAATATATGTCACAGTGGTTCGTGGTTCGTGGCATGCAATTATCTTGTTTTTGACTGTAGATAAGCAATATTAATTCTGGAAAAAGTGTTTAATTTTAATGCAAGAATTCTACCTTCACACATATCCAAGTTACTTATTACATGAGCTTTAATGCACCACTCTATTATGACTGATGTAGGCTACTGTTCTTTTCACTTGAATCACTTAGAATCAAATTCCATTCCATCAAGTACTCCAAGGGCTGACAATTTTGCATGTGTTCTTTTGACAATATAAAATTATTACATTGTTGCTAATTCCAGTCCAGTCAAATTCGCCACACATAATTTGCATAAATAAAAAAGCTAGAAGCTAACCCGAAGCTAACTAGTAGCTAACTCTCTTTTCTGATGCTCGCTGACATTCTTGCCTCCATAATCTTTTCATAGTATTTTCATCTGTCTCTATAGAAACTGAATAAGAGATGAGGTGGGGGAAAACACTTAGCTTTGCGGCAATGCAAGTGTACTATTGTACATGCAGTATGTGAAGGTAAAACTTCTTAACACTGATAGTAATCTGCTAAAAAGCTTTTCCATAATTAAAATGTACCTAGTGCTACAATTCGGTTGGGCAAGTCATCTTCATTATGTAGCCCGTCTGGAGAATAGAACGTATGTGAGATGAAGTCTAGGCATTTGAAAACCGTGCAATGAAAAAAAGCTGATTGAATCAGCTGATTAGCTTTAGAATCGCTTTAGGGCTGAGCTGTCTGTTTTTAAAATTTCTCTTTAGATGTCAGGTAAACTAGTCTGCTTAGAATTATTTTCATCAAAAGCTTTTTCGTCCTAAAGTCATTTTGCACACATTATGCAAAACCACATTATAATAACTGCACCATTATGCAAAACCTCCCACTTTACGACATTATGCTACATTATGTTGATTTATGACATTGTTTGGCTTACTGCAACCACAAGAATATTTCATTCTTGCTAACAAAGTCATTTAGATAAACACATCAGTACTGCAGATACTAACCTAGCATTGGCTTTACTATAGTTCCACTAAAAAGTAGCATTGTGAGCAAGATTGCTGTAAACGTATAATAATAATAATAATAATAATATCATTATTATTATTGACAATGAACCCATGAAGAACTCAAGGATCACAGCATAACACAACAAACAAAACATATATAGTGGGAATAAACAAAAAATATTTGATTTTGAGAGTTTTACAGGTGAAGTTCAGTAAAACAAAAAGATCTGCCACCAACAGTTTTAGAATTTATTTACATAGCTACATAGGCTCCATCCCAGAACATGGACACCAAAGAGAGTATTAACTGATTTTACTATCTTTACATTAGCCACTGCATAAGGATCATGGGTTGAACTATGATCATGGGTTATTGCTGACTAATTTGTGTCTTTGACAAATAACATGCATAAATAATGACACTTTATTTATTAAAAGTCATTAAATGTAGAAATGCTTAGGTGTTTCATTTATTTTGCATATCTGTTGTAAAACTCATGCCATTATGTTTCCTTCAAATGAATGTTCTGCTCTGGTTTAATGAAAGCTGTAATTAACTCACACCATCTCCTACACATGCTGTAGTCATCTGCAGCTTCTCACTGACTAGAGTGCAAACTGACTGTTATTGCTTTAGTTATGAAAAATACATTCAAGTTCCCTGTCCTTGAACAGCACTCAGCGTTCTTCATGTAGACGTCCATCCTGCAGTATGTTTGGAAGAGTTTGGAACCAACAAAATGTGATTTCTGGTGTGCTAGCATATTTTAGCACTTCATCCAAATAAGTTTATTAGCTAACATGAAAGCAGATTTATGAAAGCAAATTTCTTACAGACATCAACATGTTAAGTGGGCTTGAGTTAGCTTTATGTCAAAGTTTGGTGCAGGTCACTGCACTTCATCCATATCAATAGTCAAACGAAAACCATTCCATTAGAGACGTTTCGTTTGATTATATACCATAAATCAGTCCAGAAACTGTTGTAACAAAACATTATGTACAGCTCATTCCAATGTTTATATTGAAAACGTGTCATTTATGTAATAGAAAATGTGTTCACATATTACCCTGCACTAGTCTTGTTGCTTTCATTGGACAGAATGTGGAACTCATCACACTTAAGTAATTATACATCTGACTTGAAAACAGACTGCAGCAGAGGGTCAGCATATAGGCTGAGCATAAAGAAAGGATGAGTATATTTTGTGAAGAAGCTCATATCCTTTAATGTGTGCAGCAAGATGTTGATTATGTGTCGGTGAGGCTTCCATCTCCTTTTTCTATATTTGCCTTGAAGTGATGTCTATAGTTATAGTAGACAAGCTAGTCTAAGAAGAAAAAATGAGAAACAGTAATTCTGTAACATCTAATGATGAATAAATCACCCTTTAAGTCCAGGTTCCAGGCTTTCCTCAACAGCCTGTAAATATCAGTCACGATGTGGTTTCTTAAGGAGCTGGCAAAAAAACTCTCTTTGATTGCAGTTCACATGAAATTGGACTCCTCGTGAAAAACATACACAGGGACCTGGCTTACACCCTACTTCAGACTTTTATAACTCCTGGGAGAGAGCTCCGTCACTGGGAAGGGCGCTCATTAAGAACGGGTTGTTGGAGTGTTATTGCATATGACCACCATCATATTAGTTCCAAGCTGGAGGCCTCAGAATGCTCTCCAGTTGATTTTGGAATAACAGTGACTTCACTCCCTGGGCCAGACAAATGTGGCTCTTGCCAGGAGAAATCTTTCGAACTTGATCAGGATTAATGGATGAAAAAATAAGCTTGGCGCCATATGTGTGAAGCTCTGTTACTATTAGCTTGTTAGAAACTTTTGAAGAAAAGGCCATTAAAATGTTTAATCTTAGATTCTAATTATCAGTTTGTTTAAACAAGCATCATGTAAAGCTTTTGTTTTAGTAGGAGACTATTAGCTACTTTTTAAGCTTAAGAAAGGAGTTTTTATACAGGTTTTTAGAAGAAGTAATACTAATAGTAATATTATGGTAATTATGGGCACAATTATTTCTTCCTTTGAATTTGTAAGGATTCAGTAAACAAAACATTACCAAGCACTGACAAAGCCTGTCACAATACCATGACAAAACCTGTCTTTAGTATTTGTTGCAGATAACGTTCTGCATGATTGTTTTAGTATTTAGTCCATTTTCCTGCACTGTTTTCTACACATTTCCACATGGCGTCCATGGCCAACCTCGAATGTTGATTCATCTGACTATAGCACACATTTCCACCTTTAATGAGCCATCATAGATGCCAATGGACATGGACATGGTTATCTAGGGTTATGGTCATTTATGCAAAAAAGTGAACAGCTGATTACTACTCAGTATTGAAGTGTGTTAAAGTGGTTTAAACAACTGACAAAAAGACCCTTCCTCACCATGACTTCCTCAACATTCCATTCACCCATATGGTGTTTAGTAAGGCTGAAGTCAGATTTTCTGTAGCTCTTAACATTAAATGTCCCAAACATTCTAAGATGAATTTTGTGCAAAGGGATTCTTGCTGGAACAGGATGGGGGTCTTTCTTGTATGAAAAAAAATGTTTTTGCTGTGTGTGTGCTATAAAGGTTTACCAGGTCTCAAAGTAATACATGCTACGATGTGTAAATGCATTCTGCCTGATTGTTGAGCTTTTTGGCTGTGTTTTGAGAGCGTTATCATAAAGCCCAGGGTAATCGTTAGCACGTGGGGTAGAACTCTCTTTCCAGCTTCCTGAGTGAAGTCCCACAGCAGACCCTCAACACATATGCGCACACACTCCAAATTTCCTCTCTGTGCCGTAATGCAATCCACATGCTGGCTTTGACACCATTCCTTTACAGCTGAAATGGGCCAAACCATGCCATTACATTTGTTTATTTGAACACTTTGCTCTGACCTTTGGCAATAGTGGGGCCACAAGTCAGTGCATATCTTGCATGTAAAAGGAACTGCAGAAAATCCACTTGTTTATTTATATTAAACATCTGTGTTTCTAAAACATATACTTATCTAGTTCATTTCGCCATCCTTGATTTAGATAATAGTAACCTTAATCGATGTTTCCTCTTTAAACACTTTCAAACCACACAAAACATTACATAGTACACAAGTTTTTTTGGCCAAGTTATTTTTCTGCATTCTCTGAATCCATTATTGGATGAGTTAACCAGACATAATGTTGTCTGGCTGGAGATGAGGTAGGTTTCTGGAAGGAAATAAACAAAATTGTATTCTTTTTAAGCACACAAATCTGATGTGGGGGAGTGATGGATGCGCCTACTTGCTGTGGATCGAGGGAAGTAATGATGGTGCTGCAATGTACAAGTGTAGCATGACTGCCCCACAGCATGATGGTCTGTCAATGCCAAATTTTTTGGCTTCGGGCTTCATTAGCTAAATCTGTTTGGACCAGGTGAGTAGTTAAGCTGGTGGTTTTGTGGTAAATTACTTCAGGGATCGAAGGAACATTTTCATGGTCAAATAATTGTGCAAAGTTGTCATGTTCGACTACACATTGCCCTTATTTTTTTTGTTCATGCACCCCCCCCCCCCCATTTTCTACCAATTTCTTTTTTTCTGCATTTCTAATGATCCAACTCCAATGGGCTTTCTCTTTTCATTCCAACGACTGCATTTGTTTACCTGCACAAGGTGATCTCATATGCAGATCGGCTTTGTGTAAGGAGAGACAATGTGCAAGGACAATCATTCAGGCAGCAGACCTAGTAATTCCGTTAATTCAGTTTAAAAGAATCCCTATACAATCGTTGGCAGGCTTATTAAAGTAATTTGTATTCTATATATTTGGTTGAGAGAATGATCGTCCTGAACAACTATGATGAACAGTTCTTGGAACCCTTAAAGCAGTCTCATATGTATAATTACAAAAATTTTAAATCAATTAGCAAACACCTGGAATAGCATACCAATTTAAAAGAAGCAGGTCACCAAACAGCATTTATTGATGTCAATACTGCAGTCCACATGAACCACTACACCTGTTAGGAATGGATGTGTTTAAAAAGCCAAACCAGCAAGTCAAGATTAAGATGGGGTGATCACATAGTTTTGCCCTTAAATGTGTAGGTAACTGAATTGACTTTGTCAGGTTGGGCTTGCTAGGTGATCAGGCGGATAATATCTAAGTGCTGCAGAACCATGGGATGGTGGGGGGGACTTAATAACCATAATGGTCTCTTGTTTAGTTAGTTGATATAGGCCTTCTGATTTGGTGTCTAGCGTGTTGTCTCAGGTGACTCCTATTACTGGATGGAATTTTTTTTTTTTAAATCTGGACAGATGACACGACCAGAAAAATATCCATCTATCATGACTGCCAGAGACTAGGTCATGGTTGAGGTCATGGTCACGAGTAAGGCTTTCAGATAAACGAAAGTGTCATTTTTGAAGAATCAATAAGGCTCTAAATGCAAGAGGATGAAAGAGGATTAGCAGGACAGAAGGTTGAATGATTTGGGACTGAAAGATTTTTTTTATCTAGACCAGGGGTCACCAACGTGGTGCCCGCGGGCCTGTTCTAAAAACAGCTCATAATAGTGAAAGTTACCAATGAATTGCAT
>JAOUQU010000036.1:750807-768102 GCA_028566735.1 Ammoglanis amapaensis | reverse complement strand
CATGTTATGATGCACATTTATAACACAACATGTTATGATGCACATTTATAACACAACATGTTATGATGCAACAATGATGCTCATGATTGGATTTATGAATAAGTGGTTATTGGGTTTATTATCATCGCATACCGACCCAGTCAACGTGACCTCCTCTGGTCATTCCGTGTCTCCGTTCTTACCGAGGGCGCCCCCGGCACCGCCCGCCTCATACGAAAGCAACACCTTGCACCATCTAGCGACAATTGCGGTAAGCTTTGAGCCCAGTATACACCACACCAGCCCAAAGAGAATAGGTACGAGATAAATTTTTATTATCTCAATTTTTATATTTTATTTCTGAATCCCTCTTAAAATTAAGGGTGCGGTTTATATTCAGGTGCGGCTTATACTTGGGCCATTACGGTATTTGTGTCTCGAGTGTGTGTGTATAGCATGTATGTGAGTATTTGTGTCTCGCGTGTGTATTGAGGGATAATAAAACCCGTTTTCATAGTGTCACTGCTAACAGAGAAAAATAAGATCCTGGAGGAGAACAGAATCTTAAACGAGGAGAAAAATAAAGTCCTGGAGGAGAACAAAATCCTGGAGGAAGAGAAAAATATGCTGACGTATAACATCCAGGAGCAGCAGGAGCAATTTGAGCAGGAGAAAAGCATCTGGAAAGATGATTAAAAAAATATTGATCTACAACATCCAGGCGCTCGAGCAGCTACGTCTTACAGATCAGGAGGAGCAGAGAGAACTCCTGTCCCATAAACGGACTGTGGGAGAAGAAGAATGACGAACAATGACGAAGCAGAACGAGTAGATCATAACATTACTGAGGGGAAAAAGAACTACAGTCTAAAGGAGATGGTGGTGATGATGTGGTTATTAATTTATACCACTAGATGTCGCCACCAAACAAACCAACCAGAACTGATTAGAACTTTCACTTGTGAGTTTCATGCAGGAATCATGTGAAGGGACTCCAGTGAAATCCTGGTTAAAAACACAGTAAATAAATACATTTGTTGTGAGTTTTCAAGTTTTTCAATTGTGAGCTCCACTAGGACACAATGTAAGGAAGCTCCATTGAATAACATGTGGACCTTGTTGTTTTAAATACAACAAATGAATAAATAAACAAATCTTAAAAAATAAAAACTCCATTTCTGAGCTAAATAAACACACACACGCACGCACGCACACAGACACACACTGTTCAATTGTGAGAGCCATGAAAACACACAATGTAAGGAAGCTCCATTAAATCACACGTAGACCTGGTCAGGGAAAAAAACGGAACCATTCTGAGAATAAGGGCCTCGATCAGGGGCCCAAAAAGTGGCACCTTGGTGGTACTGGGGCTTGGACCGGTGACCTACCGATCTTTAGCCCAGGACCTTCTCTCTCACAAACTGATCTGGATCTCACATCGTTACCAGGAACGAACCTGCCACTAAAAATGCAGGAGCGGGAGCTAATAGCATAAACGCCATTGCTCAGTCATCTCCTGATTAGTAAACACACACTATTGCATTAATTAATTTTGTCACTATCCGACACCGACACTTGCATTAGTGTAAATTAGAAAATGACAATATATGTAATATATTGTAGCGATCGCTTAATGTTATGAGTTATGTGTTTGTTTAATGAGGCTCTGTTCACATGCTATACTGCTTCGTGTGTGTGCTAAGAGGGAAGGGAGGAGCCTAGTGCAGGTGTGTAGGGAGCAAGAGTGTTTTTGGGAGTGAACCGGTGTGTGCGTGTGCGTGTGCGTGTGCGTGTGTGCGTGTGTGTGTGTGTGTGTGTGTGTGTGTGTGTGTGTGTGTGTGTGTGTGTGCGCTCCGATGTTCCGGGCAATGTTACGAGGAAAATGATGGCGGAAATGTAACCACGAGGTATCCGAAGGTGTTAATAAAACAGGACTTTTGTTTATATCCGTCTCGTCCTTTCTGCGCGACCCACGGACGTTACAATATATAATTCTTAATTATTTATTATAATTAATTATATAATTATTATTGTAACATCACAAGTGTGAATCAAACTGGTCGCCCTTCGCATTAGTTGGTACCCCAAAAATTAGCCCTCAGCTTCAAAGTGTTGGTGACCCCTGCTCCAACCCATATCGCTACGGGATTTTCACATCTCTGATCAACCTAGTGCATGTTTTTAGATTGTGGAAGGAAACCGGAGTATCCGGAGGAAACCCACGCTGAGAACGTGCAAACTCCACACAGAAATCCGGAAATCGAACCCGAGACTTCTTGCTGTGAGGCGACAGTACTAACCACACCGTGCCGCTTCACTCGCTATTAACGCTATTATATTAACACACTACATGTGACAGCATATTAGGGAATAACTTTTAATTGTGAAACCTGTATGAAAATAGAACCTTATTAATTCATAAACATCCCTCAACATGCATGTATGGAAATGCAATAATTCTTGACACATTATTATGTCATGGCCACACATTCTTTTATCACCAGAGACTCCGTATGTAATTAAACATACCATTTGAACATTAAAATGATTTTCTCAATTATAATGATATGAGATCAAATCATGAAACTGTATTAACGTTCCTTAATGCAGGTACAAAGTAACTATACATGTTCATGTAAGCATGTGTGCAAACTTTGAATGCTAAATGAGCGCTGTTATGCACTATAATAATGTAATCAAACAAATAACACGGCGCACATATGATGTTACAAGCTAAAAATTACTACATAACAAAATAACAATTTAGGTGAGGATGAGGTCTAAAACAAAATGTTTATAAGATATATATATATATTTTTAGATATAGTTTGTAAGCTATTGTTTTGATTAAGTAATATCGCTAATAAATAGTATAGTTATGATAGTATGGTTTGTAACCCAAAAAAATGTTTGTATGTAAGTCAAATTAAAATGTAAAAATTCAATTTTGCATAATGTATTACCACTTTAAAAATCTGTTGGATCCATCTCTGTACTAAACACTAAACAGCACAAATACAAAACAGAATAAATACACAACATAAACAAACATGTAAACCATCTTCTAGCAAGCTTTCACCAGATGTAAATCACTGGACAGTTTGTACTTAACCTTGAGTAGGAAAATGTTTACCATAGGACCAGAACTGTTAGTCACTCTAGAAAATGCCATGTAAATAAAAATATTAACCTTCAGACAGAACATGATATATAAGCGTTATCATGTAAAATTATTATTTTTTTAATTTAATGTAAAATTTAATCTATCTGTGTTAAACAAAACAAAACAAAAATAAACTAATTTTAGCAAACCTGTGGGTTACCTACTGTAGTTCAGATAGTTGGTTGGGGATTGCTGTGCATTGAAGCTTTGTACCTTAAATTTCAATTAGGCACTGTGTATTGGGTGCCCAGGCCTCTGTCTGAAAAGAAAATCCATTAGCAGTACGACTGCTATTACAGGTCGTTTGGAACGCTCTAATGACAGTCTACGAGTTATTACCTAGACTGTCAAGGTACGTTATTTGTAGCACATTGGTCTGTATATAAGATGTGGAAGACAACCAACTTAGATATAAATCCATCCATGCAGATTATATCCACTTAATTATCCACAAATTAATTCTTTCAGACTATAACTAACTAGAATTGTCTTACATTGGTTGGAAAAGCAAGACTATGTCCAATCCTGGTCTCCTAATTCTTCAGACTTGAGCCCAACTGACTGTCTGTGGAACCATGTTGATGATCAAGTTCACCCTACAGATCCTCAACAGCTGTGGGATACACTGCAGTCAGATGGCTCCATACCTTTTTACTTAAAATAAAGAACTTAAAATAAAGTATTTATATCATGTTCTATTCTATAAATATTGTATCAGAAGCATAATATAATGTTACCAATTCAAAAATGTTAAAAGTATAAATGAATTCGATTCAATAAAAAAATCGAATATACAGTAAACAATATAGCACTGTTGTGGAAATATTCCCAAGTATGTCTTAACATCAAGGATAAATAAATTATATAATCTGAGCCCCAGTTACACAACAATGTCTGGTTCTAGACATACACTCCATTAACAACAGCAAGTGCACCATATGTACATCCGATCCATTAATCCACCGGTTCGCAGAGGTGTGCAAAATCCAATTCCGGAATGTCTGTTATTCTGTTATTAGCAAGACGGCAGGTAAAAGCGCCAGCAATTTAAAATCCATTTTAGCAAAAGTCGCTAGAAAAGCCCCTGAAATAGATGCCGAGCACAACCTAAAGCAGATTACACGGCGTTTTAATATCAGACTTGTGCTTAAGTGAAGTGGAGTGTAGAACGCCTCCGGATATCTGCTAAAAGCTACAGGGCTGGCATGCTAAGGTTACAGAGGATGCCTGAATAAGCAAGGAGATGCCCGAGGAGCAATGTTTGCATCTAGTAGCAGTATATTTAGCATGAAAAATCAGGCAAAAATTCTAAAAGTCAGACTTGTTGACATTATAGCAGCGTACAAGCAGGTCAATAAAAATTGATGTCTTACTGGACAGCAAAGCTGAATGAACAGGGTGTACGCCTGAACCGGCTAAACACTCTTAGCTGTGGAAGGTTGTGAAAGCATAACGATTATACTTGGCACAAGTGCTTGTTGGCATGAATCAGCCCCTGTAATATTGATCCACTGCTGTATGATATCAGTCCGCTGAGGGTCAGAAAGTTAAATCAGTTTATGAGACTTCAAAAAGTCTTTACCAGACTGTGTACAAGAGGAAAATGTTTTATATTACAGTATATTGTTTAAATTACTATTATGACTTTTGCTACAATCCTTCCATGAGTAACTACCATGTGCAGCATGGATAGCAGCTGTACAAAAATGGTAATGATATGTTGTCAAATGTATCTGCATCCAAGCATAAAGTCAAATATAGGATGTATGGGCCAGGTCTTGGTCAGGCTCTCCCAACCAATGAAAGGACCTTTGTTAAAGTGTAGCATTGTCTTGCTAGTATGCTTTAAAAAAGACAATCAGCATGATGATCTGGCTGAGATGGTCACCCCCCCTCCCCCAAACAATGACTATAACACTAACACTGCCACAGCTCTCAAAAGTCAAAAGTAGAACAATAAAATAAGTAATGTGACTGTCACACCCTAATCCAACACACTTGGGGGCAGCAGTGAGCACACACACACCCAGCGTGTTCGTGACCCTTAGCCACAGCACCCGGGGAGTAGTTTAGGAGTTAGGTGCATCACTCAAGGACACTTGAACTGTTGAATCAAACCCAGCAACCACCACCGAAGGGTCTTGCCGATGAATAATTCTAGAAGCACTTTCCTATTTTCTTTGTTCTGGAAGAGGCATTAGAATGCAACTGGTGCGAGAGTCTATACTCTCTGCACTGCTGGGTTAGCAGAAAATCAGGCTGCTTTACATGGGTGGAAATGTATAGCAAGAGGTAAAGTGATGGCTTAGTGGTTAAGGTCTTGGGCTTACAAGGCTCATGATTAGGAATTCTGAATACCATGACTCCCAGATTTTACCACTTCATTTCTGAGAATCTGAGATGTTAATGGTTGTGGACTGGAATACACTGGCTGGTATTAGTGGTCTGTATTACTGGTAGAAAACATAAAGGAATATGAACATAAATGTCGGGAATGTGGTTTTAGACCAATTTGCCTCGAAGTCTAATGATACTATCTCTCTGCTCACACAGCTTTAACAACATCATATGTTTGTGGTCAGCACATTTGTCTTTCCGTGTTTGTAGTATTAAAATCATTAAACTATTGACCAGTGTACCTTTCAAACACAGAACTGTGGCACCATCGTTCATTTCCAATGTTTTCTTCATACTTTCCTGCCTCATTTCATTATGTAATAATGTTACTTTTACTGGCTTACTTGCATAATGGCTTCTAATGGACATTAGAGCATTTGGGAGGGTAAGAGTTCTAGTTTCATGATTAATCGTGGCCTCCCTGGGTTACACTGAAGACATGATTACAGGAAATGCATCCTAGACCACGCACGACTGAAATCTCTAAGGTTTGACACTTTACAAGAGCTTTAAAAATAGTTTGAATACTTAAAATACTTAAAAATACATAAAATGTGACAGATGCCTTCTAGTACCTTAGAAATGACCAATATTTTGACTGATAATAGAAAAAGCAAATTAAATAAATAAATACAAACTAACCATGGTGGATAAATATAGAACTTTTCAATGTAAATAAATGATCATGTTACACACTTAAACCTAAAGAATTACCTTCTTAAGTCTCACATACAAGATATATAACATATATGAAGGTGAAGATGTGTACTACTGTCATTACACAGCTGTGGGTGCTATCTGATGCCACGTTATCCCCTTTGTTTCGATAGCATGGAGCTAACAGTGTTAGCTTTACATGATGTAATAGCTATACATTGATCACATATCCTCTATACTGAGACAGCTGCTCATAGGAAGTTAAAAGCGACATGGCTAGACTGTCAAACAGACCCATAGACAAGGTTTTAATCACCCCTGCAAATCTATCTACTTTTATTCTAATCTGATCATTTTTAATTCTCTATGCTAACAGCTTAGCACAAGGTTGCTTTTGTCATCCAGATACTAATATTTGTGTTTGTACGATGCTCATCTGGGCAGAACAAAAACTCAAACTTAAGTAGTACTAGTGCTTTTTGTAAAAGTACAATAATAGAACAATAAGACACTACTAAGACTACAGAGAAATTAAAAATATAAATATAAAAGGCCAAGTACATACAACATTAAGTACATAACATTTAGCATATATACTAAATTGATACCAACTAAATTACCAACCCTACTGGCCCGGATAAAGGAGAGCAATAACTGCACATCTTCCGTCGTGTACGCTGAGTGCACTTTTACAAAGCCAAGTTACCACTGTTGTGCCTCTGAGCAAAGATCTTAACCCTAAATTGCTCAAAATGGTGTTACACCCAATGGTATATGTCGCTTTGGATAACGGCGTCTGCTAAATGCTGAAAATGTAAATGTAATGTAAATGAGTTCATATGTATTCTAGCTTTATGTACAGAGAGACACAGTCTGATCATTCGACATGCCACGTCTCTGTGCAGGCACCAGCAATCATAATTGCTCAGTTAACTTTTCACACCCTATATAAACCACCAGAGTTTCAAATCAACTGGTTTGAAATGTCAGCTCTAGTGTAATAACGGGAAGCTGTTACATTTAACATATTTTTTTAATTGGTTCTAAAAATGATACTTATATGATCTTGTATGTGAGACTTAAGAAGGTAATTCTTTAGGTATAAGTGTGTAACAAAACAGAACTATCTGTTTCTATGTGTTATTATCATCTGCTTGCTATTATTTATTATGCGATCCACCAACATGATTGCATGACGAGCCAGATGCTGTTTAGATGCAAATTGAGATCACTCTGTTGCTGTACCACATCACTACTCGTGTAGGTTTGTTCCTGAGGGGGAAAAAACATTTTGTTCCTTAAACAAACAAATGATTTGTTGCTTGGGTTTCCTACTGTGTTGGTAGAGCCTGTCTCGCTATCACGGCCCTATTTAAACATGGAAAGGTGTTTATTTTATGATGCAGCTCAGCGCTATATCCTCTGGGTTATCTCATTACCGATTGCTGAAGTCAGGGGGCCTTACTCAACCTCTTGTTACAACACAGTAGGTTTGATGGTAGTCCTGGATAGTTAAACAACAAATGAGTGGAAGAGTGACTGGTTTTCTTTCTCTCTCATTACCTTTTCTTTGAGGTTGACAGGACATGCTGCATGGTGCTATGTGGCAGATTGTCAGTGTGTGAGCATAATATAATCGTACCCCTACAATGTGATCTACCAAAACACAAAGGGATCTCAGATCTCCAACCGGCTCATACTAGACGTCTACCGGTTAATTTTAATGATGCACAGTTAAAGTCAAATGTTGGCGAGCACCACTGTGGGATATGCAGGTCAAATTCATGGTTCGGTAAAAAAACAGAAAGATTTTAAAGTACAAAAACAATCAACCTCAGAACATTAAATAGTTTAAGGAATAGAGGAATTAAGGAATTGAGAGAAATTTCAGTACAACCTTTGTAATTTTTGATCCCTCAAAGCTAATTTATACATTTTTCTCCAAAAGTAGTGGAACAGTGAAGCCAATCCATTCACGAATAGTAGACAATAGATTAGACAAGATTTTAGCTTTTATTTACAATATTTGCATCTGGATCTAATAACCATTATTTTCATCCAAACCCACCATTGTTTCTAGTGAGCAAAAGTATTGAAACAGATAAATGTGAAATAGATTAAAGTGAATATAGAATGAACATTGACACAAATCCTATCAGCGAAAATCGCCAACAACGACCTTTCTCGCTCATGGTATTTCCATAGAGTAACACAATCGTGACTGAACCTCAGAATTTCACTGCCCTCTGGACCCTCTGGAAGAGAATTACTTCATGGTTTATACGACCTCGCTTATTACTTGGTCTTTGCATTGATGAAGAAGTATTAATAAGCCTTCTGATGGCCCTACTGTAAACTCATAATTTCAAAATAGTTATTACTACATGAGCAAGGGATTGTTTAATCAAATCTTTGTAAACACTACTAAATAGAGTTACATGCAAACTGTACGTACAGAACATAAACAGAGCCATGTGTTAAGCAGCAGCGGCTATTTCTTTGGGTTCGGGGGCATCTAGGAAGGACCTTCACATACCAGAAAAGGTGTACTAGTATGCCTTTCTTTATACTAAGGAGGTTTAACTGCATGGATTTAAAAGCTCATAAAACGGAGATATTTATATCTATTGGCAAAATAACATTTTCATATTTGTTTCTGTTGGGTGACTAAGCCACTGTGCCAACTGTATGTGTGTATTAATAGATTTACATTTAGATAATATTTTCTTCCATGCTCCAAAATTTTATACATAGAACATTTATGATTCATTATTCAAATATCAATACAAATATTTCTCGTTAGGAACCAGATTCCCTATTATTATGATTACAGTCTCATAATCCTTTGAAAGATGTCTCCAAATGACTGTCATTCCCCAGTTTTATTTGACATTCAACTCTCGAAAGGGCAGCGCTGGAGCTAAATCGGATTAACATATTCTCCGGGAGGGCTTCTGCTGCTTTCCCAGATGCACTGATATTTCGAAGCAGAGACATGTCCCGCCGGCCTGTCTGCGGAGAGTGGTTTTTATTAATAGTGAACTTATGTGAACATGATGAGACCCCTCCATCAACGGTGCTTCTAAATCATTCATGACCAGCTGTCACGCTGCACTGAGTGATGGTCTCAGAGCATCGCGTGCCAGCTTCACAGCTTGCCAGGAGCCAGAAGTGCTGCAAACTGTCAGATGGGGTGCTTTTTCTTTCTCTTGTTTTTTTTTTATTCTGTTAATAGTCAGTCTCAGCCTGTGTAGTAGCTGCTAAAGTGACAATAACACTTCTATTCTCTGCTCCGTCGACTTGCCAAAGTGATCTCGGTTTACAATGAGAAGTAAAAGGCACTGGGTTTAGGGTCCTAGTTGCACCATCTACTGCTCTACAGGCACAATAATTGGCTGGAAAGTAGCAAGAACATGTCAATGTTTTCATATCTACTGAGGCAGACATGGTCTGTGGACCGCCAGCGATGTGTTGTACTTGGTTAAAGGCCAAGTACTGTGTCAAATGGATGCAGAGAATGAGCGATGATGTGATGCCCCTCTGCAGAGCCACAATTCTGCCCAACATGCACCTCCAAAAGGCCGAAATGACAATATAAGAGACACACTATAGCCATCAAAACAATGGAGTGTACTTGCTTGTAATTAAAGTAGTCACTCACTGCATATGGCGGGGCCTTGATGTTTGTCATGTTTTGTTTATGTCGCTTTTCGTTATGTTTGTGTTTAATATCGATCAGCCAAAATCTACAATGACTTTTTTCTTGTTCGTCACCTTCTCGGAAGGTAAACACAAGCATGACAGAATGCTCAGAAACGCCCTCTAGTGTTGTGGCAGTGAATCATGGTGCATAAATTATGCAAAAAATTATTAATCTGCCTTAAATGAAGCCAAAGTTTGCTGAGCATGCACCATGTAGAAAATGCTTAACCACAGAATCTTGTTTTTTTAATGATCCTGGGATTTATCAAATTTTGTTTGTCAACAAAATACTTTAGAGAATTAGCATAAATCTTACATCATCAAGAGTAATAATAATAATAATAATAATAATAATAATAATAATAATAATAATAATAATAATAATAACAATAATAACAATAAATAATAAACACACACACAAAGAAAAATTAAAAGATATACTGTATAATAACAACAAAAAAGAAAAGAAAAAGTACACAATAATAATTACTTGAAGGATTATTTAAAAAGAAAGAGATAATCTGGTTTCTAATAGTAGACAGTGTTGCACAGTTAGAAAGTGATTAAAGCAGAGCAGCAGCAACGGAAAAAACATGCCCTCCAGGGTAACAAATTTGGTTTGTGGGAAAGTCAGAGGGGCAGCATTAGATGATCTATGTGTACGAGGGGGACAGTAAACGTTGATGAGTTTAGTTAGATATGTTCGAACGAGACTATAGAGAGCCTTAAAGGTTAGAAGTTTTTGCAGTTAATCTTACAGGTGTCGTATAACCAGTGTAAATGCGGAATGATGGGTGTGATGTGGGTAGATCCTTTAATAGACAGAAAGACTCAAGATGGTGAGTTCAGAATATACTGAAAGTAGTTTATCAGTTCAGCACGGAAACTGTAAAAGAGTGAGTGTTAGTAATCAAGACTATAAAAAAGGACTGTACCGAAAATGGGCCGACGGTGAGAATTATTGTACTGATTGTAAGAAACAGTCTTATTGAGTCTTAATGAGTGTTACCAAACTAAGTGATTGGTCAAATGAACAGCCCGATACAAACACCAATACATTAACAGTGGATTCTCAGACATCCCAACTAATTTGGGGATTTTTTAGACCAACTAATAGAACTTCAGTATTCTCAACTTGGAAATTGAGGTTGTTGTGGTGTAGTCGGAGTTTTAGATCAGAAATGCAGGTACTTAAGGTATTAGCAGAGGTCATGGATGAAGCTGTGCTGATATAAATCTGAACATCATCATGGAAGTTGAGGCCATGTTTCCGAATCGGTATCATGTACCAACACTATTTTGTCTTTAGTCTAGTCTCTTAATTACTTGTTTATTGTCTTGTTTCTTAATTACTTGTTTAGGTTAGGAGTGTTTAAATTATAATATCTTTTGTAGTAAGCGTTATTTTGTATATCTGATCTGGTTAATTCGAGAAACAGAGACCTGATGAGCGACAAGAGCGATGGTAGATTTAACACAGCCTAGTGATTGACTATGTTATATGTTAGTAATGTATGACTGTAACCAAAGAAGAACCAAGCCAGTAGTAGCCAAGGACTGCATGTCGTCTAATAGAACCAAGATTCTGACCAGTTTGGAATCCACTGAGAGCAGCAGATTATTTGCCACCTTTAAAAAAGCAGACCATGTAATGTATAAAGTATAGAAGCCTAACTGAAATGGCTCATAAAACCTTTTTTTCCAAACTTTTTCCATCATTTTGGCTATGAATGGAAGGTTTGAGATGGGTCTGTAATTGGATAGTGCCGATGAGTCTAGACCAGGTTTTTGGAATATAGCAATATAGTGTGACAGCAGCAATTTTGAGAGAGGATGGGACAGTAGTACCTAGTGAGAAGCATTGGTTTATGAGGTGGGAAATATGTATGGATATAACAGAGCAGACAGATTTAAGAAGAGCAGAGGGAGCTGGGTCAGGTTGACAGGATGAGGAAGAAGACTCTGTAATGATGTCAGACACAGTGGCGGGATCAACAGCATTGAAGGCGGAAAGACACTTATCAGTATTCAGAGGCGAGATTTTGGAAAAAGATGAGCTAGTCATTGTGGGAAAGAAGTTGAAGATGTCAATTGTTTCCTGGAATAAACCCAGAAGAATTTGACACTGTTCTTGGGAGGGATGAGAAAATGGTCTTTGAAAAGTAAATTTATCATGTTGAACAAGGCTTTGGGTTTATGGCTCTTACAGTTTATGATGCTGGAGTAACATGAGTTGCGAGCAGTATTTAAGGCACCCTTATAATTTCGTGACTAATCCTTATAATTTGGCACCCGGGGAGCAGTTAGGGGTTCGGTGCCTTCCTCATGAACACTTCTGTCGTGACCTCTTGGCTCTCAGAATTGGCTCTCAGAACACAAACACATTGTGAAGGACAGGGCAGCACGCCTAGCGCTGTGATTAAATCTAAATCGTACCTCTTGTTACATTCTCTCACAGTGATGTAAAAATAGTTTCACATATAACAGTAGACATTTTAAGGTTTCTGGGGTGTATTAATTATGTTTCTAGGCCAAAAACTCGTTTGTGTTTTGGCGGATGTTCCATTATTTCGCGTCTGCTGGACTGCCGTCTCCAGAGGGTTAAGAGCTCTAAGCTCAGGGGTGAACCATGAAGGGGTGTGAATATCTGGTACTAGTCTAGTCTTGATAGAGGAATGATAATTGAGTGTTGCAGAGACAGTGTTATAGAGTGTAAGAATATCGTCAGGTGAAGATAACTCAGACATTAGAGTAAGAGAGGCAGTGTAGCCTAGTGTGTAGAGTGTTGGGCTGTGAACCCAAAGGTTGGGGGTTTAAATCTGCTCTGCTACACGGCCACTGTTGGGTCCTTGAGCAAGACCCTTAACCCTGTCTGCTCCAGGGACGCTTTACTGCGGCTGACCCTGCGCTCTGACCCCCGGGATATGCGAAGAGAAACATTTCGTTGTACAGTACATCTGTATATGTGTAATGACAAATAAAATTTGAATTTGAGAGAAGATCTTAAGGTCAATCTTTGATTTTATGATTTTTTAGAGATTGTTGATTTTATGACAGACCTAAAATACGTCAAATTCGAACAGTATTCAATAAGCTTCTGATCAGTAAAGCAGAAGCAGAGATTGAAATCACAGGAAGTCATTAAGGATGGAATATATGGAATGGTCTCATTCTTTGATCATTATACACCCATTACATATACTACAGTAAATCAACAGCAAATCATGATCTACATTATTGATTCTCCATTGTTTTAAGCCAAATGCTGTACATAATGCAACCATCTTTCTAATATAGGCTTGAGACCAGCACTAGAATACATTACAATGCAGGCAAATTTTGATTCTATACTGATACACATCTCAAAACTATAAAATCCTGGCAGAATGTTACTTATATAATGTCAAATGCAAACATGAGTGTCCGTCATGTTTCAAAGGTCTGTTAATACCCTTACCATGAGTAACTTGTTCATGCAAAATGGCTCTGCTTTACTAATGTTCTCTAATGTAAACTCGTCTGCACGGTGGCTTAGTGGTTAACATTCGCCTTACAGCAAGAAGTCCTGGGTTTGATTGCCATGTCGGCTCGGGGGGCTTTCTGTGTGCAGTTTCTATGTTTTCTATGTGGTTTACTCCGGCTACTCTGTTTCTTTTCCTCACAGCCCAAAAACATGCACTAGGTTGATTGGAGATGTGAAATTGTCCTGTAGATACACAAGATCCCTGTAGCGCTACGAGTTGGAGAAAGACCTGGCAACCTACTCCGTAAAAAAACTTGCTAAGCAACTCTGGGGATCGGTAGCAGTCTACAGAGCACCCAAGAGTCAGATACAACCAGAAACGGGTAAAAAAAAAAGTAAACAAAGTGCATTTTGTACCTGTCTTGAATACCACAGATGTCAAACTCTAGTTCATTCCAGCTGCCCGCCAGCCCTTGTCGGATATGCATGAAGTCTATCGCTTGGCTGTTGATGAGGATTAGTCGCATGCACCCCTGGAAGGCCATGACAGGGTTCATACAGCCAGAGTCATTCTGAGCCACTGGACAACCTGAAAGAGAATTGGTGGTTAGCAAACAGGGCTAAAAATATGCAGAACCCACCTTTGCCCTACAGAGATCTACTGGTTTCTAGCTGGGAAATCAAATTGGACTCTCTTGTGTGACAGGTAGGAACACTAACAGCTATATTAAGAAGAATATAGAGGCAGTATCAGGAGCAATGGCGTGTAGCTACAGTCGTATATCTTTATATTACTTTCAACTGTGGCTTGTTTGGTGACAATTCTTTGGTTTCTCCAGACAAATAGGTTATAATAATCTTTCTGCACTAGTTTTGCCACTAACTGTCAATCTGGTGTTCCTGTTGGACCTTGTTCCTGTTTTTTTACCAGTGAATTCAGTGAATATCAAAAATTCTGGGCTTTTAATAAGCACACATCATATTATAAATAACTTTTTTATAATTGACTAATTAAACAAAGTACATTATTAGTAAACTAAATTAGTTTAAACTAAAATTGATTAATGAATAGCTAGACTAAAATGAAATCAAATCTGTTGTGTGAAGCGCTAGTGTAGAAACCTCAACAGAGATGCTATTTTTTTTCCTTGCTTAACCAAAACATTATTGCAAAAGAGACATTTATTATTGCTCATATAAACTCATTATTTTTTTATATTTATATAAAACGATGAGTCAAAGCAGCTGCTCTACAAATGCACGATCCTACGCAGAGGTGTTAAATCCTTAATGGAAAGCCTTGTGTGATGTAAGCTGAATATTTAGAGGACACGGTGTGCACTTTTTGGTCCGCAAAGACAGTCGGATCAAAAAGGGGTATGGAGAAGGTTATCTCTGTCAAACTGGAATAACCTTTTATCCTAACATTTTTACCACGGTGGTTTCACACCAATTCATACCTGCAGATAGACTCCTGTCCGCCCCAAGCACATTTCATCAGGTCACAGGTCTGATTGATGAGGTGATATAAATGCCAAGGCTCTTGGATGAGTGGCAAAACCATTACCATCGAACTGACCTACTACTGGTAGATGATTTCATTGTCTATATGACTAAAATGATCAGATCTCTGTGCAGTAAATACTTATTTTGCTGTATTTGTATTTAATAGATGCACAATATAGAGATCGATAATTAAATCTAAATATTGTCTCGGTCAAATAATCCAAATTTTCAAAAATACTTACTATGTAATTTAATTTATTGTATTATATTGTGCAATATGGCAACATTTACAATCAACTTGACACCTCTTAGTTGGTGGAATATATTAGGAAGCAAGTAAACATTCCATCTTCCAGGTTGATTTAAGAAGCAGCAATAATAAGCTACTGTAAAATGTAAGTGCGTTCTACAAGGGCCTAATTAGTATCACAAGATGACAGGGTCAGAGCATCTCCAAAACTGCAGCTCTTGTGGGGTATTTTCTGTAGCTCATATTACTGGAGAAGTAAATGCTGATATGGAATCGTCGTAAACAAAAGCATCATCTTGTTACTCAGTATGCACTGATGTTAACACAGCAAATAGGGTGGCTTTCCCAGAATGCAGCGAGCTATTACAAATTCCATTAAAATGTCAGAATACACAGTGCATCACAGTTTGTTGCATATGGAGCAGCAAAAACAGGAACAAACACACTATTTGGAAGGTGGTCATAGTATCTCGCCTGATTGGTGTATATAAGCACTGTCCAATAAACAGCTTTTAGTATACGTCCTATTTTATATATGACATTTTAATAAAACTGTATGTATAATTGTAATATTTATGCAATAGCACAAAAATTGAATCAGCCCAATCAATTTTTTTACCATGGGTATTACATACGTTATATAAATCTTATTAAAAATATAGCAAATAAAAAGGTAGATTGTTAGTAAGTAAATAAGTAAGCACATATGTAAATAAGTAAGAATGTAAATAACTAAATAAATAAGTAAATGTTTTTTTTCTACAGCAAATTCAGAACCAACATACTGTACAATAATGAATATTAAAAAAGATAAGAATGTTAAAAGATTAAAAATATGAGTAAATAAATAAGTAAATAATATTAAATAAATAAGTAAGTAAGTAAATAAGAGTAAGTGAATGTCATGTATATAGCACATTTAGAAACAAAGTGCTGTACAATGATCAATATATGAAAAAGATAATTAGAACAATAAAAACAGTAAAACATATAAAAAATTATACATTTCAAATAACAAAACTATAAACAAATTTCCATGACCAGTATTTGTTTAATTAAACAAAGCTAAGTGCTAAATGATGATGTATTTTCAGTTTAGATGGAAGTGTAAGAACAGATGGAGCTATTTTTAATTAATCGGGATGACTATTCCTGACCGCAAGTGCGAGATAGCACAGACCCCTCATTATTGTAAGTTAAAAGTAAGTAAATAAATAGTAAGTACCAAAAAAGTAAGTAGTAAATAAGAAATAACTAAGAAGTTAATAGTAAGTAGAAGTTAATGTCCTTTGTAATAAACATATTTCTTAATGCTCTGTTCTTAACTTTCACGGATGCTTCGCAACATCCATTACACATTTTGAAGAAACACCCAGGGTAATTGCAAAACATGGGTTGACCTGTGGCTAGTTGTTAGTGGTTAGTTTAAAAGTACCACCAGTGACCTATAGACCTGAGTCAAAGCAAAATATTCACACAATAAATGTTATAATAATGTTTAAAGTCAAGACCAAATCATTCACATCTTATCAAGATATCAAGGAGTTCTATCTTATGACAGCAGATCTCCAGATGCTCTCTCACTTGGAAAAAAAGTTGGTTATCAGAACATAAAGGTCTAGTGTTTGATCTTTACCTTTCTAAACAGCACAATAGGAAGCAGGAGTATGGTACGACTCGAACCGGAGCATAATGGATAACATTTGATGTTTGATAAGTCTACTGATCTAAGAGAACGGGTTTCGGTGAAAAAGCAATATACAAACGTATCTGATTTAAGCTTGGAGATAGACCCTGCCACCTTGAAAAGGGTTATGAATAGTGCTATCTTCTGCCTCTTACCATCGTATATATGATGTATTTCTGCCGCAATGGGTATGACCTTTCTCTATATATATTTAAAGTCCCAGATTGTGGGATGTCTCCAGCAGGTGTGAGGTTTAATGCTTTCTCTGGATTGTTGTTGGGCAGTTTACATACTGATATGATTATGACTTATTATTATTATTATTATTATTATTATTATTATTATTATTATTATTATTATTATTATTATTATTATACTTTAGTAATAATACTATACAAAATTATCATTTGGGATATATTTAGAAGCTTAATAAAAGAATTCAATTAACAGAGAAACAAAAAATCAAAAACCTTTTGTTAAAACATATA
>JAOUQU010000036.1:736547-750707 GCA_028566735.1 Ammoglanis amapaensis | reverse complement strand
TTCATCACCACTGAAGTTAAGGCCACCGGGCGAAAGTCGTTGTAGCAGGCAGGCTGTGAATTCTTCGGGACAGGAACAATGATGGATCTTTTGAAGCACGCTGGTACGATGCCTTGGCTCAGGGAAGAGCTGAAGATGTCAGTGAACACCGGTGCTAGCTGGTCTGCACAGGCTTTGATGACTCGTCCGGCGTTTCCATCCGGTCCTGCTGCTTTCCTGGAGTTCACTCTCCTGAAGGCTCTCCGTACATTGCTTTGTACTGTGTTTTGAATTCAGATTTGAGGGTTGTCTGTATTTACAAAATGTTGCACCTTTTTTCAATGTGTTTTTGTCCAGTTTTAATTCAATATAAAAGTTCGCAACAGCACTTTATGGCTAGTTCTTCTGGCAAATTTACTTCACTTAATAATCATTTGTAGTCATTTGTAACTAGTGTTCCCTAATCTTAATGATTATTGGCTGAGCCTTTGCCTTTTTGACTTCTTCAATCTATTAGAAGTGGCGCTTCCTTTCAGCACTTAGATTTTTGTTGACTCTTCAAAGCATTTGAGATCATTTAAGCTGCTCAGCTTAGAATTTATTTTGCTGTTCTGTGTGGTTTTATAGTCTACAATCAATAACTTAGTGTGCTCTTTATTAGAAAAATGCCTGAAACATCCAAACACGATTCCAGTATGCAATGTGCAGCCTAAGCCATCTTTTAACCTTTAATTGGAGCTGTTATTCATCAGAACCTGGCAAACTACAATGTAAAAACCTGCAAACTTTTGATGACAAGCCAAATATCTCACCACTGAGCCACTAGGTAAGTTGTCCCAGGCCTTAAAGTCATAAATGAGTCTTATTGTTTTATATTAACTATGGGGCTATGTGAAGCCGTCATGCTCCGGGCCCCCAGCAAGTCAACTATCAACTAGGCTGGGTACATATTTATAAGTATATGTTATATAAATTTATTCGCGTTTTCTTCTAAAACGCTGAACACAGCAAACGCTTAATATGGTCTGTTCCCCTTTAATTTTTACATGTAAAGTGCGCTTGCGCTGGAGTTGCTGCTCTGTGTTCAGCTCTGGTCTGCGCTCACTCAGTTCAGCTCCGCGAAAAACTCCGAACGAACACGAGAAGCTCCGAAAGCGCACGCGCGCGCGCGCGCACACACACACACACACACACACACGCTCCATCCATCCACATTAACGCACGTCGCAGTTTCGCCTTAACCAACATTACTGTCATGGAGAGAAAGGTAGGAAAGCACGCATAACGCTATGATTTATCTAATCGATCAACCTTGTCCCCCTCATTCTGTTAGAAGTGTGTGTCAGCTCTGTGCCCACGTTGATCCCCGCGGCGCTGTGCCAGTCGGATTAGTGCGCCGCTGAGTTGCTTTTTTTCGACTGGATCTAGTTTGTTAGACTAAATGAAGACAAAACGAGGCTCTGTAAACTGCCACTAGAGAATGAGTTCTTCTGAATGTTTTATTGGTGTTTCTTCTCTGTGCTGGGTGTGTAGCCGCTGAGCTGCTATAATCCGCTCTTGTATGTAATTAGGTTGAACTGGAATCTAGAGCAGCTCTGCGGTTTGTGCAGCCTTCAATACAGCAGCCACTTGAGGAATAGCACGAATACCAGTAACATCATGTGTAGTGGATCACCAGAGGAACGATACTTAGAATCTGTGAAATCCATCTTCATCCTGACTGTCTCCTGTTTTAGCCGTCTCAAGTCGTTATAACGGCTTATTTGGCTATATACTCAAATCCGCGCATCATGACCAGTGATCGTGAAATTGCAGCTGGATTGTGCAGATGTGGTGCAAAGTCGAACTAACAAGGCATTAATGTTCCTTCTAATTGAAATATAAATTATGTCGGGAAGCGGGCGTTGAAGATAAGCCCTTAATAATAATATTTTTCATCAAGCTACACTCAGAAAACTTGATTAAATAAATATTAATCACTGAAATCCACTGTTACTCTAGGTGTTAAGCAATTGAAGCTCATTTGGTGTAATTTGCATTCCGTTTTTAATCCTCCCTTTAATCCTTAATTTTTTTATGGAAAAGTATTTGCCTTGTCTTGACTGTGCCTACTAACATTTCCAAATTAGTAATAAATTTATGATTTGCATTTTTTTTCTTTGGTACCATCCAGCATCTGGCAACTCCCATCAGAACACCGCCCAGTAGCTTACTAGAGCAGGGGTCACCAAAGTCATCTACAGACTTTACTATGAAATTTATGCTGTGCATTTTTTCAGTCATGAATAAGCAGGGTAAACAGCAGTGGAATAAGCACACAGCCCTGGATGGGCAGTGTGATGGTGCTGTATGTGTTTGTGCAGATCTTGAAAAACTGAGGCCTTACAGTCAGGAAGTCAAAGATTCAATTGCAGAGAAAGAGGTGTTCAGTCCCAGCATGCTCAGCTTTCTAGTCAGATGCTCAAGAATGATGATGTTGAATGCTGAGCTAAAGTCTATAAACAGCATTCTGATGTAAACCAGTATACTTTTTTTATTTGATAGGATAGAAGGCACTAAACAGTGTGTTTAAACTCTCCTCATTAAGCTAAATGGAAATGCACACATATGACTTGAGTGCATATAACTGTAAAAAAAACAATGTAATATATTGCTGGCCTATTGCATATCTGGATATTTTTAAACATTGTAAAGAGTTTACTTGTTAGTTTTGACCTTTAATTTAATGAACACATACATTTGTGTAATTACATTTATTCTTTGAATTCACATTTCAGGTGCTTTGACACTTTTAAATTACTTTGAATAACCTCACTAAAATGTGTGGCATTTGTGCTGCCCTTTTCAATACAGACCAAAATGGGCATGGCAAGTTTGGTTTTGCCCCATAGGTGATAAAAACTGTAGCGGGCCAAGTCCGTTATCCATGATAAGTATGGATAGAACGTAGGATTGCTGTTCTGTTCATGCCCTTTGTTATTTTGTATTGGAGATTTTTTGTGACAATTTCTCCATTGATTTTCAGTTGTAAGGTATTTCCGGTCTTTTCACTTTTTCTGTTGTGGGCAGTTAATTTGATTTCTTGACTTGTTCTGCCGTTTTTGTTTCTTTATTATTGTGTTTTCTGAATGTTGGTTGGGGAATTGTAAGACACGGTATTGTTCAATCCTAATCAAGCATTTTGCATGTGTTTTATTATTTTGTTGTTTATGTGCAAGGATTTATCATGCCCTTCATCAGTAAAATGTAAATCACCCTGTTACTGTACCACAATGTCTAATTAATGATGCAGCTGGAAATCTGTTAATGGGCTCATTGTAGCATGAGTAAGATGTAAGGGGATAATTAGCTTTTATTTCTTATGTGGCATGGACTAGAACAAAGGTCACCAACCTTTTTGAAGCTGAGGGCTACTTTTGGGGTACCAACTAATGCGAAGGGCGACTAGTTTGATACACACTTGTGACGTCACAATAATAATTATATAATTAATTATAATAATTAATAATTATATATTGTAACGTCGCGCGGAAAGGATGAGACGAATGTAAACAAAAGTCCTGTTTTATTAACACCTTCGGGAAACTCGAGGTTACATTTCCGCCATCATTTTCCTCGTATCATCGCCCCGAACATCAGAGCGCACACACGCACGCACACACCGGTTCTCTCCCAACAACTCTCTCGCTCCCTACACACCTGCACTAGGCTCCTTCCTCCCCTTTTAGCACTCACACACACACGAAGCGGAATAACTAGAACATGTGAACAGAGCACCTCATAACATTAAACAAACACATAACCCATAACATTAAGCGATTGTTACAATATTATACATAGATTGTCATTTTCTAATTTACACTAATGCAAGTGTGATTTTAAAAAGAATAGCGACAAAAAAATTAATGCAGCTCGCTGGTAACTGTCACTATAATGAGCTATTTTTAGAACAGGCCCGCGGGCAACTCATGAGGTCCTTGCGGGCGACCACGTTGGTGACCCCAGCTGTAGAAGCTACAACCTAACCTATACAGGAAAAGGAAGTATGTGTTGCAGCAAATATACTGTATGTAATATTTTATGATAAACTCCATCAAGTAAAAACTCGATGAGCTCAGATATTCTTCGAATCCTGGCTTTCCTACCGCCGTCTAGCAGGCATAAATGACTAATAGTAATGTATACCCTATTCTAGAGCCTTATAGTGGCTGATTTCATGCACCAGATTGGAACCGAATAAAAGAAAGGGGATTAAAAAAAAGATAATTAAAAAAATACCTGAAGGCAGAGAGGTGATATGCTGATGATAAAATGCTGGCATTTGAAATGGAAAATGGATGGTAGTGATTTAATTCACGATTCACGTGCAGAATTTGGAATTTACTAGAGAAAGAATGTTAATTTCTGGCAAGTGCTATTTTCATTCAGGTGCGAGCAGACCGTTGATGATAAAAATGCTAATATTTGCTTTACACTGAGCTCATTACACAGCTTGCACAAAGCTCATTAAAGTCTCTTCATTTTTAAAAGACCTTATCAGCAAAGCTATAAAATATAGTTTAATAACGAAGTATTTTTGTGCACTGCCACCCATTCGGATTGTTCCTGATTGTTCGGATTACAGAGCTATTACAGCCGGCCTTCCGGAGCTATGAAGTCCGAGAGCGGATATAAAACATTGTCAGTTTCTGATGAAGGAACTCATAAAAGGCTGCGTCCGGGTGGCAGAAACATTAAGGTGCTTCACTCCGAGTGTTCTCCATCCTGACCTAATGCTTCCAATTTTCTGCTCTGTGACTCGCGGCCGAGTTGCGACTGTAAAAAGCTTGGGAAATCTACTCGAAAATGAAGATCATTTCTGAGCTAGATGCCTCTCATCTCTAGAAAAGTACTGAAAGGTTATACAAGGTGAGAGCAAAGGAATCGATACAAGGCTGTCCTGGTCAGAAATGAGATGCTTAGACTTAGGTTAGAAATTAGTTACAATAACTCTTAGCATCGTATATGTTTAGCACCATCTTGCTTTTGGGACTTGTATATGAGCAACTGTTTGGCCACAACATTTGTATTAGGATGTATAACAATTTTACACGTTTTATCCTAATAAAAAGGATATCCTAATTCCTTGTTTGTAAAATTATTTGAAAAATAGAATAGGAAAATATTCTCCATAAACTTTGCACCATCATATTTTTACATTTAACTATTTTTTAAATATCTGTGCTGAGTATAGACCATGGGAAGCCTAGCTTATATTTCGCTTTTATTTGCAGGTATTTACAACTTTATTTTATTATATAAAAAACAGCACCATTTTTCTGGTGAGCAAAAATATTCAAACATGCGACTGTTCGGTGTGTTTTGTTGTCCAGGTGTGAGCTGTTCCATTCTTTTTTCAGACAATTAATAGGGCTCAATGTTTACTCACCGTTTCAGATTAGTTTGAGGTTTTTTTTGAATTGTAACATGAAAACCAGAAAGCTGTCTATGGATGAAAAACAAGCCGTTGCACAAGTATTGGCTGTTTGGAATGTCTTAAAATAGAAAGTTACAGATGTTGAACAAAAGGCAAACTTTTGAATTTAAAATACTTTTTAACCATTGATTCATCAGCATTTAACCCAATCTGTGCAGTGAAACAGATTTACACACACTAGGGGGAAGCAGTGAGCACACATGCTTGGCACAGCAGGCAAACCTAGCCTAGGGGTTTGGTGCCTTGCTCAGTGCTTCAGTCGAGACCTGTTGAATTTCGAAATCCTACACAAGTCCAGTTCTCTAACCACCAGGCCAATGCTGCCCCCCCCCCAAAAAAAAGCAGCCAATCATGTGTAACAGTCAATGAAAATGTTAACAGAAAATGTTCATCAATGCAGCACCAGGGTTCAAAAGTTCAGTCAGCTGGGCACCACTTAGTGGGCATAATTGGCAGTTTCTAGAGCAGAGACACTTGCTATAGACGAGACCATCAGTATAAAAACAGCAATATATGCACACGACTGCAATTAGTGATCCCCCAGCAGTGACAGACATACTAGCTAAACTAACTCAAGAGAAAATGTTTAAATAAATAGAAAGACAAATTTTTTTATTGAAAATATATACTTTTGCTAACATGGAAATCTTTATCTCCACAGTCATCATTGCTGTGGTGGTCCTAGTCCTCATCTGCCTACTCATGATTCTCCTACGCTACATGTACAGACACAAAGGCACCTACCTCACCAACGAGGCCAAGGGCTCTGAATGTGCTGAGACTGCAGATGTAGCCCTCCGGGCCGATCCGGCTTTGCACGACGCCGTAGATGAGAACAAGAAAGAATATTTCATATGATGCACCCTGCAGTTTCAAGAGATTTGGATCTGAATCTGATGTTTGAACTAATATTACAGTTTGACGTGTCCTGCATTATACTGAGATGACTGATGTATGATTGAGAGAACAGTTGATATCTATGTGTTTATTTTGATATTTACATGAATACCCTTTCACACTCTTTTTACACTTTAGTGGACCGGATTGGATGGGACGATCATTGAAGGTGTCTAAGACCGGACACGCACATATATCGGTTGAGCTGATCTTGGTGCGTTTGGTATAAATCAGTAAGTAAATGGAGGCAAAGGTGAGACATGAAATGACTGTCAAATAGCACAGTGGGATATGAACAGCTAAAGGAGGGACAGCGAGTGGCTCTTCATCATAGCATGGGGACAAAAAATAAAAAGATGTGATCTCTTTGGCATACAGATAAGTGTGAGATCAGTTTGAGGTTAATGCTGACAGTCAACTCATACTTAGCATGGTATTATTAATGAAATAGAAATATATGGTAGGCAAATTGAGTACATACGGTACTCTGCGTACAACATACATGCTCTGTATTCCAAAAGACATTTAATGTGACTTACAGTGACCTACTGTAACAGCATTTATTGTCTATGTAACGGAAAGTTAAAGTGAGGCCTTTGCTCAAGAACTCATCAGTGACAACTGGACAGTGATTACTTGATTACAAGGTCCAGTAACTTACACTAGGCTAAAATAAGCCTTACATACTAAAGTGCACAATGGACAAAATATGCTGTGTCGAACTGATGATCACTCTATGGACAAAATAGTCTGATTCACTGATATAAGACACCAATAAGTGGTTGAGGTGGTGAAACAAATAGGAACATTCACACAGAAGATAGTTCATGAGCTGATGCAGGTATCAAAGACGAAAGGATTGGGAATTGGAAATACTGTCGTTATAGACACAAAGGAAGGAATAAACTTTACATAAATTCGTAAATTCGTAGGTGTCCACATGTTCTTTAAAATGGCATTTTGAATGTAAGGAAAATTACTTATTTACTGCACATATTGTAAATATTAGACATTGGATATAATATAGTCGTTCACAAACCTCAAACTTCTTGCTTATAGGTCAATTAAGATCATTTGGCAATACGTGTTACAGATTGAACACATGCATTTTTCCCAGTCCTGCCATTTCATATTTTGATGGCGCTAAATCTGGACTATAAAATCTCTCAGATACAACAAATTGATGCCACTCATGCACGCACCATTTCTAGTGTACCCATATAATTGTGGAAACTAATATTGCACGAGGCCTTTTGAAATTTTCACACATGTACACAAGTGTTCAATCTGTAACACGTATTGCCAAATGATCTTAATTAACCTATAAGCAAGAAGTTTTAGGTTTGTGAACATCTATATAATCCATATCCATATTAAATATCTGGATCAACAATATTATATCTATACCTTTTTAAATTGTGTTTGTTTTTGTGTTCCTAATATTTTAAACAATGTTTAAAAATTTAGTAAACTAAAGCACAGTTTATTTTATGATGGAAAACATAATGATTTTTGTGGTTTTAAAAGGCATTAAAAGTCTGTATCATCTATTAAATAAAAAGGTTTAAAAATGAGACTGAACTGTGTAATTTTTGTGCCAAATTTGCTAAACACTGTGAGAATGTTTTTATATAAACAATAAAACAGATGAAACGAATGGTTTTACAACTGGCTTATACACAAGCATAGAAGCACAAGGTGCTGGAAACACAGTGGAATTGTAAAAATATTTTCTTACATCATTATACTAATATTATATAAATACAAATCTCATTTCAGTTGAATTTTAAACTTTGTATAGCTTATTGATGCAGTGAAAAGTTTTGCTCCCACATAACCAAAAAATCCATCAGGATCTTGTTATTATGAGAAAAGGATGTCATTATATCAAAAAATGATTGGTTAAAGCAACGAATTTGACATGACAGGAGACACATCTAAAATATTTTGATTAACCTTAATTTTGGCAGCTTAGACCACAGTAAAATTTTGATGTCATTGAGAGGCATAGAATGTATTTTTATTAGATTATACAGCGAAAAGAATCGTCCTAATTTAACATTTACATTTTCTGCATTAAACAGATGCCTTCATCCAGAGCGAATGAGTTTGTGCATTGAAGGTTAAGGCCTTGCTTACGGTCCTACCAGCAGCAACCGACCACATTTGTCCTGTTACCTAACCACTAAATGACATCTGGCCCACATGGCATTTAACCCAATCTGTGCAAACACTAAGGGCAGTAGTGAGAACATCTCCGGCACAGTGGGGCGCCCTAGTCACAGTTCCCGGGATGCTGTTAGGGGTTCTGCGTCTTTCTCAAGAACACATCAGCCATGACCTGTCGAATCTCAGGATCGAACACACAACCTAAATCAAAAGCCAAGTTTTTTTTAATCACCGGACCACGACTGCCCCCAAAGACTTTATAAGGACATATAAACCCTTTATAAAGACATATAAAACCAATCTGATGAAAGATCTTCGATCGGCTTGGCAAGCTGCAAGTTTACAAACTGCGGCATCTTGTACTTACTGCTAACTGAAAATTAAATCCTCTGTGTAAATAATTTAGCATGATCACATTTTATTTATTAGAGCATAAAGTAATGATGCATATCATATCATGCATATCAATCATTCAGTGCCAAGCTTTTATCTTCCTTTATTTACGAGTACACTTAAATGTAAAGCTCATAGTTCTCATATCTAATCCTGTCCTTCTTGGTGACTCCCAAAAAGAACCTCAACATCTTTAGGTCCATGTCCATGTCCAGCTCTGTGTCATGTCTCTTTTCCAACATACAAGATCCAGACTGGTCTCACTACTTTGTTATAAACATTTGATTTCACTTTTTGTCTTACATACTGACACTTTTCTCCTTCTGCCTGTTGTAACTTTTGTACCAAAGTACCTGAACTCCTGCACCTTTGTGACCACTGCTCCCTGTAGCATCACTGTTTTACCTGCCTCCTTCTCATTCGCACACGTCTTCAGTCTTACTACAGTCAACGTTCATTCCTTTCCTTTCCAGAGAATACTTCCACCTCGCCAAGTTCTCTTCTACCTGTTCCCTGCTGTCGCTACAAATTAAAATATCGTCACAATCATAGCCCGTGGTGATTCCTGTCTGACACCTGTTTCACCTCAACAACATTTGTTATTCTGTATAGTCGTCCTTCAGGGACACCCCGACTCCACTTCGTATCCACACCTTGATAGAACATTTAAAACCGTGAACACATAAAATCTCTACCTTTCTTTTCTGCATCATGTGAGACAGTTCTTTACCGTTCACTGTCACAGTCTCTAAATGTAGCCTTGCTACCCACAGTCTTATATTCATAGTTCTTGTTTTTGCTTGCTATTTCCTCAAACGCTTCATCCTCCTCCTCATCGTCTTTGACAAACCGTAGCCACCTTCTCACCAGTACCCTGTTTATCACCAGTACCATTGGCAGTCCTTGTTAATTAACCTGGTATATAGGGGAATTATGAACAACTCACATCTTTGATTTGGCAGATGATTTATGTCAGATGTCCATAACTTACTGATACCCAAAATAAATAATCTAGCCTCTAGTGAGTACAAGCTAGTGTCTTTCTATAGCACCTTTTACCTGGCCTTGGGACAGGCGCCATAGAAAGGTACTGTCTTGTACTCACTAGAGCAGGGGTCACCAACCTTTTGAAAGCTGAGGGCTACTTTTGGGGTACCAACTAATGCGAAGGGCGACCAGTTTGATACACAATTCTGACGTCACAATAATAATTATATAATTAATTATAATTAATAAGTATATATTGTAACATCCGTGGGTTGCTCGGAAAGGATGAGATGGATGTAAACAAAAGTCCAGTTTTATTAACACCTTCGAATAACATTTCCGCCATCATTTTCCATCACCCGGAACATCGGAGCACACACACACGCACGCACCGGTTCATTCCCAAAAACTCTCGCTTCCTACACACCTGCACTAGGCTCCTCCCTCCCCACGTGAAGCAGAATAACTAGAACATGCGAACAGAGCAGCCATAACATTAAACAAACACATAACCCATAACATAATCACACACATAACTCATAACATTAAGCGATCGCTACAATATATTACGTATATTGTCATTTTCTTATGTACACCAATGTAAGTGTGTAAAATTAATGCAGTTCACTGGTAAGTGTCACTATAATGAGCTGTTTTTAGAACGGGCCCGCGGGCGACTCATGAGGTCCTTGCGGGCGACCTGGTGCCCGCGGGCACCACGTTGGTGACCCCTGCACTATAGGCTACTTTTGCTAACTAGGGGCTAGTTTAATCAGTTTTAGTATAAATAAATCTGTAAAATGTAACCGCAAATTACACAGATAACTACATTTTTCATGGTTGTTAATTAGGACAGGTCTTTGTCGTAACATCATATAATTGCTCATTCATTATTTAACTATTAATAAAGCTCAAAATAAGTTTCATGTCTGTAGCCAATAAAACAGCAGCCGGATGAAACCTGGCACCACTTATAGATTTTCTGTAGTTCTGCAATAATCTTAGCATGAGAATCCTTCACAGCCTCTTAATCTTTATACTGCTTAACCCAAGCTTTAATAACTAACAACATTTTTCTCTTTCTTTTTTAATAATAAAAAGTATTGCAATGTTGGTTGGCATTTAGGTCAGTCAATGGCTGGCCACTTGCAATACTTTAACTAAAGTTGACAAGTTTAGAAATGACCTTTAAAAAAAAAACAGGCCATTGTCCTTGCCCGGAGGTTCTTGTTAAATATAAATGTAGCCTGCATCTGCTTTGCATTTCCTCCCTCATCTGAGCTACCTTATCTGTTACTAAAAATAAAAAAAATATATTGTGATGTGTTATAATAATAAATGACCTTAAATATGTATTAAGGTGGCATTCCTTTTTTGACAGAGTGACTGCATGGGACATTTTGAAGAAAAGAAAAACTACATAGAATCCATTTTTGGGACAAGAAGAAATGTTTTACTGTAATTAAAACTCTGACAATCTACATATTCATTACAGGACATCACACCTACCTACTGAGAACTAACACAACAACCAATAGCATTTTATTGGAATAAATATATAAGCTACTATACATTTATTGTGTAGGCATAATCATATGCTTGCAAAATAAGCCCCAAGCTACCTCATCCACCCCATTCTGTACCACCTAAGCCATCATCTTCCTCCACTCAGAATCTGAAAAACAAATATTTAGGTGTTTTTTTTCTGTAATAGCATTTGATTAGAACAAAACGGTAGAACAAACTCACCGTATCTGTTTGACCATCCAAATCTCTCACTATCCCTTTTAACACCCTTACCAATATAATTAAAAACCCTGATAATCTGAACAAGACAGGTACTAATGTTTTATAGGAACTTCTAGTAACAGGTAAAAGATTACAGATGCTGCGTCTTATTTATTTGTTCCACAGGGATTCAAGAGAGATGAATCTTTGGTCTATTGTTTTCTTAAGCTACAGTAAAGAGACACACTTCTGTAAGCTGCTTTAAATAAGAGTGTTATATACATGTAGCGCACAATAAGATTACAGAGCTGTATGTGCTCTTATAAATGTGTACATACAAACATAGACAAACAACTCACATTCAAACATCTAAGCTTTTAGTCTCTTTTATGGATTTATATGAAACCATTGTTTTCATCCATGCTTCTTTTATTAACATTAAATGATATAAATTTAATTATTGCCTGGTGGTTAGAGAACTAGTTGCTGGTTCGATTTTGAGAGTCAACAGTGCCCTTGATTATGGCACCGAACCATGGCTTGGTCTGCCCAACGATTCCGAATTTATTGTTTGCCGGTTTGTTATACACGAGATTTAATTACTTGGGAACTGAAATGGTAACATTTGCTGGAGGTTTCATCTTTGGATCTTGGGAGTGTTGTGAAAATATTCTCAAGAAAATCCACTTTTGATTCAGTGGTTAAATTCTGAATGTTTAGCATTTAAAATGTGACATTTTTGATGTGGCTCATATTCAATATATCCCGGCATCGATTCCTCCAGAAGCTGTTTAATGTCATAGTCCAAAAACTTGCAGCCCGGTTAATTGGATAAACTGATATATACAAAGCTACTAATATGCACAGATTTTCAGTGTGGTGTTGGTCCCTAGACAAAACGGCAGGGTTGTGTCTAGAAGGGTCTTGTGATCTTCTCTAGTGATACCGATTGGGAGAAAATAATTTTGTTCATTTTATTGTTCCAATTGAACCAATATTCCATCCTTGTCAAGGGGACCAGCTTTTCCAAAAATCACTGGGTGCGATGTGTCAAGACACACCACCGGATACCAATCCATCACATCCAGGACCATAAAACGTATGAGCAAAAAAGTTTACAACACTGAATTGGGTTTCTCTCAAGGAACTGAACAGCAAACATAAAAAGACAAACTCATATTCTGCAGGGTCAGAGAAACTGGACACAGAACGGTTTCAGGAAATTGAACTGAATTTAATAAAACTTTATTTATCCCCAGTGGAGGTTATCTGTTCCATGGGTGTATCGACAGTATTCCTCAACATAAAAAAAGTCCAACATGCATCAAATTATCACACAGAAATACCAAACCAAAATCACCAAGATCTACAAAGTCGAATCTTTAATGGCTATTTTTCTACCGATACTATCGAATCAATACATATTATTTTACCACAACACGGAGTATTAAACCAGTTAGTGGTTTGTTTTCCATGCAGTTGGTTATATGAACTAGGTGGGTTCCGGCAAACTAAAAAGCCAACTTTAAGTAGAAAGTGTTTTCTCAGGCGTAGTAAAACCCGGCTTTAAAAGACGCCCTTCCAAGTACCTTTTATCACATCCGCACTTCCATCATTTTAAAATATGGATGCTGCTGCATCATTTTGATGCCTGAATGATTTATTCATTCCACTGAGGTAATTCAAACTGAAAGCAAATGATAAATATTCCATCTGGAACAGGCATCCTGGATGACATGCACAATGACAGAAATAAATTTGTGAAAATGGATGTTGGGAGTGCTTTCCGGTTTCTCGGGCTACGGTTATTGAGTAAACACGTTCTATTGCCTGTTGCCTAAAGCAAAATATACACTTTATGGCTAAAAGTATGTGGACGCCACAGCGGCTACATAATACGGTACTAAATGGGAAAAGGACGCTAGATCAGGAGACTAAACTAAGACCGATTGGAAAGAGTTGGCGCATAGCAATAAGGTCCTGGATTTAATTCCCTGGTCTAGGTTCATTGTGTGTGAAGTTTCTTCTGTGTGCTCTGGTGTTTTCCCACTGCCCCAAAACACTTCCATGCTAACACAAGTAACAAGATGTTAACCAACGTCCAAAGTATGATAGAAAATCATCTATTCGTCCATTATGTAATTTTACCACGACTCAATCGGTTACAGGGTACAGACACACATACACCCAAAACAAATTACTGACTGTCTTTGGACTGTGAGAGGAAATCCTCCACAGACACAAACCCAAGGCGTCTTGCTATGAGGTAAACTAAACTATTAGTTTACTATTGAGGAGCAAAACTATTAAGCTATCGTGTTAAGCTAATTAATAAGTATGTATTAGCGCTGCAATTTTGGTGGTCGTTATGTTATGTCATAACGTTATGTAGGTGGTCATAAGGTTATGTAGCTGTCCAAACAAGGAAGTTATTTAAGAGAAACCGGATATATTAAATCATTGTGTGTGTGTGTGTGTGTGTGTGTGTGTGTGTGTGTGTGTGTGTGTGTGTGTGTGTGTGTGTGTGTGTG
>JAOUQU010000036.1:724483-736447 GCA_028566735.1 Ammoglanis amapaensis | reverse complement strand
AATTAAATCCGGTGATTTGGTACTTCGTGTATTTGTGTGTTTGTCTTTCCACATGTTTACAGGAAATTTCCACAACAACGCTCACCTGCAATTTAGTAACCCATTTGGTGATGTCTTGTGCACTGTGAATCTCCCAATCACGTAGTGTGAAAGTCACACCAACTTGATAGACTCATATACAAGAGATCAGATAAAGTAAAGTGAACTGTACTGTCACGTAAATGACTTGAAATATCATTATAATGTGATTTCGAATGGCTGTTTTTCTTTTTTAAACATCTACCAATATCTTTGAGTATAACACATCATTCAATAAGCACCAATAGAGCTCAACTTTATCCAAAATGTTGGCTAATAGAGACACTAAAATAGAAAAAACTATTTTTAGCTCCAGTGTGAACTTTATTGGAAGCTGGCTTTTCGTCTCAACCATCTAAAAACAGTCGCAGAATTTTCTCTTCCAGTAACTGTTGTATTTCACACTTTCACAACGTTTAGCATCTTCAACACAGTATACAATTATCCATAAATATCTGTGTAATCATGGCTGCAAAGCGTGAAGATTCTAGAGCTTTTAAAAATGTGCTGGAAATGTGTGTATAGACAGATTCAACACACTAGAAAGTGTAGTATAGTGTAGAGACTTAAACAGAATGTGCGCCGAAAGCAGAAATTCAGAACAATAACAGTAAAGTCATTTTGAGCTATCTCCGCTTTGTGGCTCTCGTATTAAAGGCTATTAAAAAGCACAGTTGTCAAGCCTCCGAAATATATTTTCACATATACTGTCCCATTCTAGAGATGAACTGCTGGCTGAATCTTTAATCTGCGGAGACAGATAGATCTCCGGAAATATACATCATATATCTTTATGTGGTTTTTCATCTCCTAAAGACGCATTCGTTTCCAAAAGTGGCAACGATCTTATAAAAGTGAATTGGAAACACAGAGCAATAATTGTTCTGTATGAAATCAAATGCCGTTTTTATCATGCAAAGATGACGAAAAAGTTAGAAGAATTTCTAATGACCAAAAAAGCAATAAAGTCTAATTTCTCCTGTGCATTTTTCATAAAACAATAAGAATTTAATACAGCTTTATTAAACAGACTGTTTCTTGCTGTTATGATCAACTGTCTGCATTAAATATTCTGCTGTCTTGGACACGATTCTTGTAGGCTGCATAATAAAAAGCACGAGCAGTTGCTCAATTTTATTTATCCTATCATTCATTTATTTCTTCGTGTATTTGTTATATGCTGCAGCCAATTTATCCTGGTCGGGATTGTGTTAGGTCGGGAAGCTGCCTGATCATTGTTTACACAGTTCTAAAATTCACCAAAAGGACTCCCCTCACATTTACGTCTAAACTCTGAAACGTTTCCCTTGTGTAAATCACTCAGTGTATGGACTTTGGTGGAATATCCATTAGATCTAAGCAGCGATCACACTACACCACTAGTCATTGTAAAGTATGATTCCAGCAACATGGTCCTTTGACCGAGTGTCCTGTAGAATTGCGTCGGCTGCTCCTGAAACTAATCATCAGTGTCTCTGTCTACTGCCATGAATATCCACTTCAACTCTACCTAACATCGTTTCCTCTACATGTAACATCAAGGTGGCTCTTCTGAACTGTCACTTTACAAATGACAATGATTCAATTACTGATTAAAGACATTAGTGAAGGAAAGTATTTTTTGTTACCCACTAAAACTTTGCAACAAGGTTTTGAACGATTGTCTGATTGTAGTCTTATTATTTATCAAACAATGTACCAACAGCATTCTATTAGGTACAGAAATGACCATAATGCTGGTCATTCAGTGTATTTTTCAGCTATTATTAATAATAACAGGTCAAGACCCACTTTTTCAAACAATCTTCAGCAACAACCATTAAGATGCTTTATTGTCAAATCTATATACGTACAAGAAATATAAGACATGGAATTTCTGTGTTCTCCTACAGGGTGAAAGGCTGCTGCAAATTTCACGCACCGCCTATAGTCAGAAAAAAAATAACACACTACGAGAAAGTTAGAGCTTAAAAAAGGCATGGTATAAGATAAGATAATTAACATCTACTATGAGTACTACCCACCACTGCTTTGCCACCATTGACATTTTTCAGGACAAATTGAAAAATAAAATCTTTCTACAAGCAACCCCCTGCCCATCCACCCCTCTGTTACAGCCATTGTTTCTCCACTATCACAAAGTAAATCAAACCCTTCATACAGTCCGCTAAGTCTTGCTCCAACATACATTTTCAAATGATTTCCACACCTCATCTCACACACTATCTCCCATTTTATCAACACCTCTTTTATACGTTTTATTCTTCTACTTCTCACATTCAAAACTCTTCCTGGTCTGGATCCAGTCTGTACATTCCATCTAGTCCCTACAGCTCCTCTGGAGGCAGGTTTCTGGTGGCAGATCCTTTCTTAATTATGGGAACCTCTGCCTTAGTCTCTTGGTGCTTCCATCTAATTGTCCAGCTGTCTGCTTTGAATAATATGAAATATAGAACATATTCTGGTTTGCATTGTTTCAGCAACTTTTAGGACAGCCTTAAAAAACATTAAACCTAATTATCACCGTTTTCAGCTTTTCACACTGTATAACAAAACTTTAAAAAAGAAGCCACCACAAAAAATTATGAAAAATTGAACTAATCGTAGACACACAAGGATGCTTTCAAAGGGAAACTGATGGTTATGCCAAACAAATGAATAGTCATTATGACATTTTACCATATCGCTAGGGCAGTAATATGCTCTCAGACATATTAAATACTATCTTACAATTCCAACTGGTCTCTAGCCCATCTTACCTGGCATTTCTCACTATGGATTTATTTCCCAGATTGTGATATCTTTCTAAGGATCGAAATTTGCCCTGATTACACCAAGCTTGTGAAATGCACTTTCCTGTTATAGGGAAATGGTGGATGGATGGATAGATGTGTTATATGGATATTGTTTAGCTTTGAGTCATAAAAACACATTTTTAAGATTTTCTTTATGTTTTTGACCATATATGCCCAGTCTAATTCTTGGAAACTAGTTCGTACATTTATTGCGCCTTTCACTTCCTAATGTATTGATATACTGCAACTTCACTCTCTCCATGAATTAGTCAAGGGTCTGATAACAATTTGCACTTACATTACTGTTTTTCATTTGCTTGCATTTCCATGAGTCATTATGTCACACTTGCCCTGTTTTTTTTTTTAAATATGCCAGGTAGAGGACAACAAAGCAATTTGGGCAGTGTCACGTCAGAATTCCTGCAGCATATAGGAATTAATGAGCTCCGTCCTAGTTTCTGTAAACGATGCCCGAGGCACACAGCTCCCATGTGGAGACTTAAAACGGGTGGGTCACGATTCATTTAGAGGTGACAGATGCTCAGAGCTCTGAAAAAGTCCAGTTAAATGTGGAGGATTCAAGTCTGGGCTCGGCCTCCTGAGAGCTGTAAAAGATAACATCCGATTTATGACGGATCAACACTAGGCACTGGCCGTTATGGAAATCTGGGACGTCAAGGATGATGCAAAGTGTCTAATAATAGTATCGCTGGAGATTGGCTTAAACTCTAGTACCTTGTTTACTTGATGAAGATATTTGGTAGAATTAAATGACATGTTTTTGGGAGTCAAAAGATACAGTGAACAGGCAAAACATTATGACAATTCTCCTACTATTGTCTTGGTCTTTCTATTGCTGCCAAAAAGCTGTTTTTGTAAATCAGAACCAGCATTAACAACTTTTACTTCTTCTGTTGGATCAGACCACATGATCAAGCCTTTGCTCCCCACGTGTGTCAATGAACCCATTCATCCCCCATTTACCATTTTATAAGATACTGACCATTGCAGATTGGGAATACCCAACAAGAGCTGTAATATGATTGTCATCTAGCCATCGCATGTTGGTCCTTGCCAAACTCATTCCAATCCTTAAACTTGCCCATTATTTCTGCTTCTAACAAATCTGCTTTACGGGCCTCACTATATCACACCCACTATGGTAAAATGGATATGTGGTCATAATGTTATATAGTTGTTATATAGTTGTGGTCATAATGTTTATAGATGGGGAGAGGGTTAAAAAGATAAAACTGTTTTTGTGCTTTTAAAGAAGCACAAAAACAAGAATCATTCAGCAGCTTATTTTTATCTTATTTAAAATAAAAATTAAATATGAAATGCTTGCAACACACTGGCCAAGACGGAAGAATGCTTACCATTTCTCTTTTCCTAGTCATTAAAGATTATTTTCTTAACCAATTGGTCCAGTTTTGCAGAGAAATTTTGTGTGGGTAGTTGCTTAATTTGAGACTTTAGATGCTCAACAGACAATGGTGGTCAAGAAGTCAAAGACAATATACATATTACCTCTCCTTGTGGAGGCTGATGTGTTAGCATTAGTTATTCTTTAGTCCTAGAGCTTAGGGCACATTAAAGAAGACATTTAAGAGGATAATAGAATTATCCTTAGAATTATCACAGCATATTTTTGATTATTAATTGTACATGATTGGAATTGTTTTTGTCCTTGCTACTAAGACATACATTATATCCAGGCCAAATAGATGTGTTGTATATAATATTCAAGCATATTTTAGTTTATTTGGGGCGAAAGCCGCTAAAGCTGACAGGTATAATCCTGTTTGTGTGATTGACTCATGTGCTGTGCTCTTAAATAGCTGTAGAGGTCATGAAACATTCTGCAGGGCAGGAAACCGAGAGATGTCGGCAATGTGGAGAATAAATTTGATCTGGAGAGCATGAAAACGTCCTGATGCTTTTTGACAAGGCATAAAAAGATCCTCGAGGCAGCGAGTCAAGACTTGTGATTGTAATCCGTCTTTCTCTTATTTATGTATCGTCATAACAGATAAAACATAAAGCAGGGTCTCCGGGGGACTTCTTTTTTGTCTCTGAATGATCCCTCGTTTCCGTACCTTTCAGGTACGCTCATTATCGCTCAAAACAAATCGCTCCGTAATACCAATGCCTCCCCTGCATTTGTTGAAGACAAAGTCATGTAATTAAAATCTAATCAAAGAGAGGAGGGAAAGCATGAATATTTAAATCTGCTTGCCTTCTGAATCTTAATGAAATGCTAATTTATAAGCGCTTGGGGCTTTATTCTGGCCAGGGAGCAAATTAACTAGATTTTCGCAGAATCCCTAAAGTCATTTCTCCCCCTCGTAGCGTCAGTGTTTAACATACGGAAACATGATTAAAACTTCTATTCAAAGCTTACATAAATCGAGTGTTTGTGAAATCAAGTCATGGTGCGTTTCCAAAATGGTTTTTCATAGTGACTATGAATTACTTTCTTCAAACTTGCTAAATACTTACAGTATTTGAAGTTCTCTTGGAAACAGCTTTTCCCAGAACTGCCACACATGCACCCACACTTAGAGGTAGAAGGAGTAATAAAATAAAGTTAATACTGGGTAAACTTACTAGTGCAAAAATCTACTCAAGTCAAAAGTAATATTTTAAGAGAAGGTGTGTGTGTGTGTGGGGGGGGGGGGGGTTGTGTAATGCAAGAAGAACCCTGATCGTGGTGGAAAATAAGGAAGAGCAATAAAGTGATTCTCTCTACTGGGCTGCACAAGGAGGTGGTGTTTTCCCACCGCATACTGATGATGATTGGTGCCATTGTTAATGCAAAATTAGTTTAGTGTTTTATCAAGATTAAAATTTCTTCTTGTACTTATCTGCACCCGCTTTCAATACATAAGACTGACAAGCTATTTTTGAAATACATGAAAGCATCGGTTGGGGCACCCAAATGGCTAATGCTGGTCCTGGAAATATTTTTCGCATTCGTTTTATTAGAAACTAATAGAAAAAAAACATGTTAAACAGCAACAGCATAGGCCCAAACTAAAATAATCTGTCCTTTGTAAATTATAATTATTGCACTGTACTCCCAAAGACCAGCTTTGCTGAACTTGGTGTGCTCAACGGCTTCCTAGAAGCATTAAAAAATTAAAATTACTAAAATACAAACATTCTTAATTATAGGTTGTAATAAACTTTTCAATTATAGTGACGCAAGAAAACAGAAGCCATTGCTTGACAACTCTGACCACACTGTTCAATACAATATGTGAACTCTGGACCCTGTGGGTTCCAATCCCTTGGCTTTTGTGCAGATGCCATCAACTTGCCTACAGTGGTCATTGCTTGGTCATATATAAGGAGACCCTATCCGTTCTGTCCCAACCTGATTCTCTTTCTGTCTTTAAAACTAAGACTAAAAACTCATCCATTTACCAAACACTTAAGTTAACTCATGAACTTTTTATTTTTATATACAGATTTTGTATTTTTAAACTGTTGTCAACCATATTACGATAATGTGTACTATTATGGAAGCACTTATGTAAGTCACTCTGTATAAGAGCGTCCACCAAATGTCAATGTTATTAATTTTCCCTGTGATCATTTCTAGCTCATGACCCACCTAAGGTTCGCTTGCTGTAGGTGAAATATGGGGTAAGTCCCTGTATTAAAAAATACCTGATAATTAACTTTGTTAAATATGACAATGAGTGTTTAACCATCTGTTTCTTTTTAGCACCATTTTCCTCACATTTAACTCAAAGGAATCATATTTACATGTTGTGTCAGCCTTTTCTCTTGAAGCTGATGACAGTGTAAGACAAAATTGTTAATGTGGCCCGAAGAGACATAGTGTCTTATAATTAAAGCAATTACCAAGCAGATGTTTATAATCTTGTCATTTTCTCCAAACCCTAAATTGGATTGTTCTAAAAACACATTTAATCGTGTGCAATGACCAGAGTTACAGAACTCCACAGAGGTTAAAGAGTGAATTTCACAACCATAATTTGAGAAACATTTAGCTTGTCATGTTTGATGAAGAATGGCTGTGGCTGGTGGCTAATGCACCTGCTCTGCTGCCGTGTACCATTCAGAGCGGGCTCAGCTGCTTCTCTATACGTGGTCAAATTGGTCCTAGATTAAAGGGGTTGAGTCATATGAGTCTTTTGAACCCATTTTGTGTTATTTTCTTGGATCTAGGCAGGATTATTCGACCAAGGTTTGGTTTGCATTATTAAACTAATATGTGGAACTTTAACTGTGCTTCCTTTTGGCTGCTCAGGTTTGGCACCATTTCAAATGGTACCACCTCAAATTGGCACCATTTTAAAACCAGATGTCTTTCCTGACACAAGCCACCCTATTTTTCTGGGAAGTTTTAAATCATTTTAATAGCATCAGTTGCAAACAAGATTAATGTAATACACACAACAACAGGGAACAACAAGTGACTGCTGGACTTTATTCCAACCAGGTCAGAACACATCAGATTTCACCTAGTTTAATTCATTAGGTGATCATAAAACCTCCTGGGTTACCAACTCTCTACTTGGTCCATAAGACCAACGGCCACATCGGCCCTATGTTGATCCAGTTCGACATGGATCCGTTTTATTTAGTTGCTTTAATGCAATTAGAATAAGAATAGGAATAAGAATATTTATTTTAAAAGTGTAGACATTTTTAACAAACGTAGGAATTTAACCCAGTCCTTGTAGTGAAACCCACTAATGAATTTTACATACTACTAAACACACACTAGGGGCAGTAATGAGAACATATGACTTGCAGAACGACCAGCCCTACCCATTCGTCCTGGGAAGTGGTTATTGGTTCAATGCCTTGCTCTCTGAATAGAACTAAGAAGCTCAGTTCTCTAATCACCAGGCCACGGTTGCCCCCATTATAACAAGAGTGATTAGATTTAAAAAATAAAAGCTGCTCACCTGACCTTTCAAAACCTATTAATTCATTTGTTTTGCTTCATGATGGCCATTTTATATATTTACAGAATATATAAATCTATTTTTAGATTTGACTGTGGTTTAAGACAGTTTTTTAGTACTTGGCAATGTACTAGATAAATCTAAATAAAGATATTAAATGAATCAATAGACACTGGACTAGAAATAGTTTTTTACACTATCATCTTACTAAGTACTTTTTATGATGTAATCATTAACATAGTGCTTAATTTAAAACAAATATTAGTTATATTATAATTTACTAATAGATTATTACACAGAAACCTGTATTATAAATCCAGTAGTCACCCAGGTTCAGGTTAGGAACCACTAGGTAATGCATAATATTGAATACTTTCTGAATGTTTTTTTTTATTTACTGCAGCATGTTTACTTTTGCAAGGTTGTAAGTGTCCCTGTTATAATTTTTTTATGTGCACAGTTCACCTTTTTCAACCGACACCAGGGAAAGAAGTTTGTACATTTGACCATAAAGTACATCACTTCCTCGAAGCCCTTTTTATTATTCACTATTCCTCCTGAGATATTTCATCTTCTTAACCCCCTCTGGTTATCCAGGTCTACAGCAGGCATATTGCTCTCGGCTTGCATGCACAGCTTGATCCGATAGTCCAGCACCCAGCCTCGGGGCCGAGTACATCAGGAATCAACCCCACATTCAGTTCAGTCGGCTGCCCACACTGAAATCGTGGATCAAATAAAGATCAATACCAGTCTGGGTTATCAGTGTAAAGGTCATCTGCCTGGATCTTTCCATGTCACTGACTCTAAAGGCTCTGCAAGGCCTGGGGACCAGGTTTTTTTTAAGTATCTGGCGTGTGTGTGTGTGTGTGTGTGTGTGTGTGTGTGTGTGTGTGTGTGTGTGTGTGATTGTGTGTGTGTGTGTGTGTGTGTGTGTGTGTCATTTCCAGTATTTAGCAGACGTATCTAAAGTGAATTAACATTAGTGACAGTACATCGTTCTGAACAATCGAGGGTTAAGAGCGTCGCTCAAGGGCCCAACAGCAGCAACCCAGCAGCGGTGATGTTTGAACCGACATCCATCAGATTACAAGTCCTGCACGACGTCAATTTGTGTGTGTGTGTGTGTGTTCTAGATCAGACTGAATCTTCTTACACAGTCTGATGTCCTCTAGTGGCCCGGAGAACACTCGGATGGCACTCAGATAATTCTCCTGCGCACACAGATAAATAAGAAGTGGTCTGTGTCGAGGCTGCGGTGGACACGAGGACATGAGGAAGAGGACGAGATTACTACGTACTAGTTGTGGAGGTCCGGACACGACGCACTCCGGGACTCCGGTGTCCTTCAGGGTAAGAATCATACCTGCAACACAGGAACATGAACGGTGTCGGAAACAAACACACGTCCAATTGTGTCACAGGATCTTATATCATCAGGATTCTGTTCTTATTCATGTTGCTATTCAGTTTTATAACATATATACACACATACACACACATTTATACATAGAAATACAAAAACACAACAACATTTACATCACAACGCACAATTATACACATGGTAAGGATCACAGGGACCGTGTAGCCTAGCCGGTAGAACTTTGGGCTGTGAACCCAAAGATTTTTAATCCAGACTGGGTCCTTGAGCGAGAGCCTTAATTGCGTCTGCTCCAGGGGGCGCCGTACGCCGTAAGCGCTCTGACCCCCAACTTCCAGACAAATTGGGATAAGCGAAGAGAGACGTAGACGTTGTGTACCGACAAATAAAAAGAGCTATTTGAGCAATTTGAATTTGATTTGATCGGTGAGCACACACTAGGGGGCAGCGGTGAGCATCCCAAGTGACTTACAATCACAGGCGGTGGAACATTATTCGATGGATTTAGGGACGGTGTAGCCTAGTGGGTAGAGCGTTGGGCTGTGAACCCAAAGGTTGGGAGTTTAAATCCAGGCTCTGCTACACGGCCACTGCTGGGTCCTTGAGCGAGACCTTTAACCCTGTCTGCTCCAGGGGGCGCCGTACTGCGGCTGATCCTGTAATAGCGCCCTGACCCCAAACTTCCAGACAAGTTGGGATATGTGAAGAGAAACATTTCATTGTACTGATCATCTGTAAATGTGTAACGACAAATAACATTTGAATTGGATTTTGATGCTCAAGGGTCCAACAGTGGCAACCTGGTGGTCCAGTCCGGTACCGTAACCACGTCTGTCCCTCTTGTGTTCTGTTCTGGTTCTGTGTTTACTTACCCGATAAACCTCCTACAGTGTCCCAGCTCATCCGGGTCAGGAAAATGTTGTCTAGCCGAGCTGCTCTCAACCTGGGACGAGAACAAATGTCAAACGCTTTAAAGAGGTCGTAGAAGAAAAGAGAAAGTGGTGGAACGTTCATGTAACGTTCGTGTAACGTTCGTGTAACGTTCACATGTAACTCACTTGTGTTCCTGCATCAGTCTCTGGGTTCCTTCTCCACAGTTGAACAGATATCTGGGGGGAAATAATAATAATAATTAATTCTTCCTCCAGACATCTACACCTAGAACAACGAATAATGAAACGTGAAGAACTCTGGTGGTTTCAGTGGGTGGGATGTATTAGACAACACGTGTACATTTTATCCTGGAAGCAGACAGAACGACAGCGTCTCTCAGTGGTCAGCCGAGGGAAGGAAACACAGATGAAGGAGACCAATGAAGGAACCCAATATTAGGAGATGGTGGTCTTCACAAAGCCCGGGTGTGGGGTATATAGTGATGAAGGCTTTTGCCCCGCCCCTCCCCCGCGCTGATTAATACCTCTGCATATCCTGTAACATTACAACTACAAAGTGATATAAACACAATATACATGCGGAGACATATTTCATGTCCTGGAACGAGGTTCCCCCGTGGTGCTGAGCACATCTTGGACTGGTTTGACTTCCCACTGAGGTCCAACTCGTCTCCAACTGCGTCTCGAACCGGGGTGAGTGAGGGGGTCACGTGACCCGGCACGCTCTGTGTGGGTATGTGTGTGTGTGTGTGTGTGTGTGTGTGTTTGCGTGTGAGAGAGAGAAAGTGAGACAGAGACAGAAAGAGAGAGAGACAGGCAGAGAGACAGACAGAGAGAAAGACAGAGAGACAGGCGGACAGCGAGAGATACAGAGAGAGAGACAGAGAGACAGAGACAGAAAGAGAGAGACAGGCAGAGAGACAGACAGAGAGACAGACAGAGAGAAAGACAGAGAGACAGACGGACAGCGAGAGATACAGAGAGAGAGAGAGAGACAGAAAGACAGAGACAGAGAGAGAAAGAAAGAGACAGACGGACAGGCAGAGAGACAGACAGACAGAGACAGACAGACAGACAGAAACACACACAGAGACAGAGAGAGACAGGCAGACAGAAAGAGAGACACACAGAGAAACAGACAGACACACACAGAGAGAGACAGACAGACAGAAAGAGAGACACTTAGAGAGGCAGACAGAGACAGACAGAGAGAGAGACACACACAGAGAGGCAGACAGTGAGAGACACCGAGAGAGAGACAGCGAGAGACAGACACACAGACAGACAGACAGACAGAAAGAGAGACACAGACGCACACAGACAGAGAGAGAGACAGAGAGACAGCCACACACAGAGAGGCAGACAGAGAGAGAGACACACACACACACACACACACAGAGAGAGATATACAGACACACAGAGAGAGACAGAGAGAGACACACACACAGAGATATACAGACACACAGAGAGAGACACACACACAGAGATATACAGACACACAGAGAGAGAGAGACAGAGAGAGACACACACACAGAGAGAGAGAGACAGAGAGAGACACACACACAGAGAGAGACAGACAGACAGACAGAGATACAGACACACACACACAGCGAGATATACAGACACACACAGAGAGAGAGAGAGAGAGACAGACACACACAGAGAGATATACAGACACAGAGAGAGAGAGAGAGAGAGACAGACACACACAGAGAGATATACAGACACAGAGAGAGAGAGAGAGAGACAGACACACACAGAGAGATATACAGACACAGAGAGAGAGAGAGAGAGAGAGAGAGAGAGAGAGAGACAGACACACACAGAGAGATATACAGACACAGAGAGAGAGAGAGAGAGAGACAGACACA
>JAOUQU010000036.1:638992-662418 GCA_028566735.1 Ammoglanis amapaensis | reverse complement strand
CTCACAAGTTCCCACCACTTACTGGTGGTTGTCGTCAGGAAGGGCATCTGGACGGAAAACTCTGCTCCAAACATTAATGTCCTACCCCAGGAACTGGGAAAACGGACAGATAGATAAGCATTAAGAAATTGCAATTTGCACCGCCATATTTGTGCTTGATTTCTAAATAATCTCCTGACAGCTACGGAAATCAGACCTGTCTGTTTATTGTTAGCCAACCCAGGCGTATTATTACTTTAATAGCTTCAGATGATGAAACTTTGAACCACGGCTATTTTTAATACCGGCATTTCATTTCAGACACCTGTTAGATTACAGATTTAAATAAGAGACCTGATGGTGCAAGTGGCAGTTGCAGAGACTTTGAATATTGCAACATCCACATATTACACAACAGCATCATAAATCAAAAGAACTTTTTCACTGTCATTTAAAACACTTCATGTCTTATCTTGTGAATTATTGAAATGTCCAAAACTGGAAATGAGAATCTAGTTGTAAATATAGAAACTCATATTCTTTATTAATTTTATTATAAGTCTACCAGCGCTGGAATTTACCTGTCAAAGTCACTATCCTTGTGGTTTCTGTTTATTTATTTTTGGTCTAGCATCCAGGGTCTAGCATACATTATTTTACATGTGTATAGTGACAATAAAAGGTATTCTATTCTATTCTGTTCTATAAAAGAATTGATTACTTAATACAGGCACAGTGACAGATTTTCATACACATACTTTTCAAACTTTACTTCGCTCAGAGCTGAAGGTGCAATAGAAACTTGTCATAGATATATATATATATATAGTGTGTGTGTGTGTGTGTGTGTGTAGTGTTTCATATAGCCAGAATCAAAGCCTTGGATTTGATGAATTGATATCGTGCTGGTTGAAGCTTAACCACTGCCATGTAGGTACTGTTAAGCCCTTGAGCAAGGCCATTGATCTCAATACCTTGGACATTGTACGTATAGATATTGTCACTGTATAGTAAGTTTTTTTTTATAAAATTGTCTGCTAAATACTTAAATATAATGTCAGAGAGTGAAGCTTGCATGCTCTCTCCAGTGATGTTTGAGAACGTAGTGTTCTCTAGATAGACATTGTACCTTATCCTATGGACACGCCTGACAAAAAAGGTTGTTTGAAATCATGTGTGTGTGTTTACGTGTCTCCAGTCATTTTCGACTCTTGGGTCACTCTGTGGACCACTACTGATCCCAAGAGTTACTCAGCAAATGTTTTTTTATCGAGTAGGTTGCCAAGTCTTTCTCCAACCCCGTATCGCTACGAAATGTTCTGAACCTATAGGACAATTTTTCACATTTTCGATCAACCTAGTGCATGTTTTTAGACTGTGTGAGAAAACCGGAGTACTTGCAGGAAGCCCACACTGACACGGGGAAAACGTGCAAACTCCGCACAGAAAGGCCCCGGAAAACCCAGGACCCAGGAATCAAACCCATGACTTCTTGCTGTGAGGCGACAATGCTAAGCCACCATGTCTCCTTTGTTTGAAATCATAGATGCCTTTAAATATTCACGTATATGTATATATGCAAGTAAAGTTATTTTAAATTATTACATTTTTCAGTACGCCAAGGGAGATATTTGTTGATAAGCTAGTGCATCGTACAATCTCATGTCATTGGCTTAAAAAGTATAATGGTTACTGTATTAACAGATGCGATCACTATCTAAGTATTATTCTCTACTAGTTATGCTCTACTGAGTTAGTTGCCCATGTAGGCAATAAGACAGCAAGGTAGCTCACTAGGTTTTCAAAAACACACCACATTTCTTGTGGATTTTCTCCAAGAGCTTGGTATTGAGTATAAATATAAACATATTGAGTCATATTGGTCTACTCATTCCCCCCCCGCCGCCAAATACTGCTATATGCTTAAGCTACAGACGAACATATAAAAGTTTTAAATAATTCATCATTCAACCATAAAACAGTTAATAAAGTACACGGACCTACTGCGTGGTGCGTGGCTTTGCTCCTGACATTCCATGAGCCATTCCTGTACACAGATCGATGACTGGTCATGCTTCTTCACTATACAGGAGTTCATCGAGTCCTAAATGACACTTTAGCTAACAGGTCGACACATCAACTGCAAGCTCCCCTCACTCCCTAAGGAACTAAGAAGGGCAGGTGAAGGTGGCAGGGAGGATTATGGAACCCACTAGCAGCCCCATTGTGGCCTATAAAGAGGAATTAATGACTTGAGGTAGAAAAGGAGGTCTCCCACATGGCCGAAGCTATGAAAAGTGATGACTTTTATTATAGCATGCTGACCTGCAGCCTTTCACCAAAAGGGGACTTTCTTAAGGATGTAGGGTTAATGTACCACTGTTAACGATTCCTCCATGCTTCACTTGGTCATGAGTCACTGAATACGCACCTCCTACTTAGGATTCAACCTATAAAACATAGTGGGAAGAATAATTGCTGGTGCCATGAGTGTAGTTTTGTTAAGGATTGTACTGACTAACTCAAAGTTCCGACCCAGAAAGTTTTAAAAGTACAGCAGACATTCAAAAATATAGAGTTGTTCCCAGCATCTTTCAACCTAATCCAACAAAACTTGAGTCCAAATGTATGATGCTTTACACTCCGGCTGACACTGGGCCTCCAACAAACGATTCTGGCGCTGATATCTTGGGCTGCTCCTAAACTTTGTGGACTACAATTTAGTGGTTGAGCTGTTGATGTTCTTGCACCATTCTTCCATTCCCATAAAGCTTTGCCAGGGCAGAAACTGGCATGATGGGGAAAGTGACATCCATTGTAAATCATCAAGCTCTGCAGTGTGACATGTCAAATGTACCAATATATTGGACTCCCAATCCATATAAATTAGATGATATGATAAATAATGATTTAGAGAAAGTGTACACTTACTTTCAAAAGAGAATTTATTTAGTCAAGCATGGATTTTAATCGTTACTGAGGTCTGTAGTCATTTAAAATGTGAAAAACAGCATTAAATGACATTAATATTGAATTTTTATTAGATCCAAATGTTTGATCTTAAGTCAAAATTTTCAGATGACAATATGTGTGTGTTTATATTACATGGTGGCTTAGTAGTTAACACGAAGATCCAGGTTTGATTCCCCAGCTGAACCGGGAGCTTTCTGTGAGGAATTTGTACATTCTCCCTGTACCTGTCTTCCAAAGATTGGAGATATTGAACATTGTCCTGTGTGTGTGTGTGTGTGTGTGTGTGTGTGTCACACACAGGACAATGTTCAATTGTCTGTACCCTGCAACAGACTAGTGACCTGTTCTGATGTTTGTATGTTCCGTGTTTGTAACATATTTATTCCATGTATATATTTGATAAATATAGTGAAAATATTTTGTTCTTTGTCTTGCAATGCTACACTATACACAAGGTTACATCCGGGCACAGAGATAACAACATAACACTCAAATGTGTGTGACTGTGTTTATTGCAGTTGAAAACAAATTCACATAAAATAAAAAAACGCTTTATACAGCCTTAGGCAGGTTATTCAGTATTTCAATTTAAACTGTTATTCTGCCACAAAGAATTATGAACAGATCGCTCAGATCTTTTGTGTAGTCCAGCCATTGCGGTCCACGAAAATATTCCCAAATGCCCTTTTGGTTCATCGGTTGGCGAATATTTTCATTTATAATGATCTTTGCCTAGGGAACAAGCATTCTACATATATTCAACAGGAAGGAACAGCGGGAGCGCTACACATGAGCTTTAGCTTTGTAGATGCTCTGACCCGGTTGTCTAGCTGTCACAATATAGCCCTTCTAACACAAAGGATAAAATGTTCACTTGCTGTCTGAAACATCGTACCCACTATTAGGAACAGTGATCAATCAGATTTGATAAATTCACCTGCCGGTGTCTGAAATGTTATGCCCGGTGGGTGTATCTTGAACAGTACCGTGGCATGTAAGAATAATGCATCATTTAAATAAAATACATGGCCGGTGATCAGAGCGCAGTGAAGCCTTTAGTCTTTTATGTGCCATACTGTCTGGTTTCTGCTACTGTATACTATTCCAACCATCGTGATCAAACGTGTAGTCTACATATCAAATCCAGAACAAATCCTTCCTCTGATCCTTTCTACAGTTGCATCATTTTTCTATTTTCCCTTCCTGGAACAGTTTATCACCGATGGGGATATGCATGTTCAAAAGAAACAGCTTTTCATTTATTCTGGAATAAATGTCCAGCGAAAGCATTTGGACCAAAATATGCCTGAATAAAAGAATCTGTATTGCCCTGTCATCTGCCCCATCGCTTAAACATGAAATTTAGAAGCCCACTTGTTTTTAAACAGGCATTAAATCTCGATAGAAATACTGAATGTCTTTGTAAAGGACGGGCATTTCGACTCTACAATCTGTTATTTGCAGATTTCTGTGGTAAATAGTACCATTATTTGCAGTCTATCATTAGTATTCTCCAGCAGAGGTGCTGGAATCCCTTGGTGCCTCCCTCCTGCGCGTTTTAATCATTCTGTTCCCTGGGACATAGATAATGCCGGAACAACAGGCAAAAAGTTTTTGTCGATGCCTTTTTTCTTGCAGTATTGGTGTTGTAGAGGCAAGTAATCTCAGGAGACCAGTGAATAGATATCAGACTTCAATCAGTGCAGCTCTGTAATAGATTTTTTCCCTTGTTTTGAGTTTGTTTTTGTTCAAAATAATCAATAGTTCAGTTTGCAAGACTCCAAAAATGTTATTTAGTTTTTTCCTATATACAGTCAGCTACTTGTATGGCTGATTCCGGTAGTATATATTCAAATGAGTGTGTACAAGAGTTCTTACAAACATTTCCAAACTTTAACATATATTTAATTATATTATATATTTAATTTAATATTAAATTAAAAAAATAAAATCATCATACAATTTTAATGACAACAGCAAAAAAGCATGTAGCCAGTGAAGCACTACTGTTTTATCATTATCTTCCTCTTAAACCTTATTTTATTTTGCAAAATAGAAATCACATGCCACTAGATCGAGGCTTTATACTCATTTAGACATGACCAGTTCTTACTCCTCTATAAAATACTATAAACTTGAACATTTTAAACGATGGGGTCATTGCAACTTTCCCATGGGGACTGGCCTTATTGGTTGTCACCAAATATGTAAGTAACCAGTAATAGGCCACTTATTAGTTCTTGCATTATGGGGGGATGATGCTAAACAGAGGCGTGGTTCACTATTTATTGAATATTTATATACAAGCAAATATATAAAGGTTAAGATTAAATTAAAATTTTATTTGTCATTACACATATACAGATGTACAGTACAACGAAATGTTTCTCTTCGCATATCCTAACTTGTCTGAAAGTTGGGGGTCAGAGCGCAGGGTCAGCCGCCGTACAGCGCCCCTGGAGCAGACAGGGTTAAGGATCTTGCTCAAAAACCCAACAGTGGCTGTGTAGCAGAGCCTGGATTTGAACCTACAACCTTTGGGTTCCTAGCCCAACGCTCTACCCACTAGGCTACACTGTCCCTCAATGAGAATTACATATTAGGGCTTGAGCGTCCACTACATAGATTGCATGATTTCTCCTGAAAGCTTGTGCTTAGATTTTTTCTTCTCTATGTCCTCTTACCATCTGTGTGCTGTGCGGGAAGCGCCATCACAAGCCCGGGCGAAAGGGCTAGTGCAAATATAATCACTCATTAAAGGTCCATGCTATTAACACAGGTTGTTGTAGACTGAATCAGTGCTGTTAAATGTTTATCCTGCTGTGAATGTTGTCACTTGTTGCAATAATGACCATCTGTGCCACACATCAGATAAATTGTCCTTTAAGAGACAGATACAGGTATTACATATGTTTCACGGCTTCATTAAAAAAAATGAAGTTTTTACATAAAAGTACTTGCACCTCAATGACCATTTAAATCAAGAATGTATTTCAAATGATTTTTTTGGGGAAGCCCTAGCAAAATGATTTCAGTAAAACAATATGGCACTGATCCAAGACTCAAATAGATTGCATAGAGACCTAAACTACTAAAGATAGATTTAAATGTTGATTACATGAATATTCAATGTAGTCAATAATACCGGACCTCACAAATGCTCTTTTGACAAAAGTCCCAAATTCCATCAGTCAAACCCTTAAAACTTTATTTCAGTGTTCATTTCTGGAACGTTCTCCCCAGCAAGTCCATTTCAAGCTAATATCTTTTCATTTCCTGCTCAAAAAAAAAAGTTATTATAAGTAGGAAGTGCATGGAATGAAAGTGCCATAACGTGATGAAGTTATCAGATCCCCCTGGTGATGTCTGTATTGACTAATTTCTTATCTTACCTGGTGAAATGACATTTTTGCATGGGTGGCCACAGGGCGGCTTATCCCCTTTGAGCCAATCCATACATATTTAATATCACCGATTCACATTACCTTTTATAGTTTACTGAGAAAAGAGCTGGAGAGAGGGAAATTGAAATTCATCCCAGCATACAGAAATGGCAATGTCACAACAACGTCTGAAAGAGTTTACTAAACAATATCAAGAAATCAAAGAATGGCATGCGTCTAATACTACCAAGGATTGCATGTGCAGATTTTAAAGAATTCATGGAGATAAAGTAAACATTTGCATTCAAATAAAATCATTTTATCATATTATTATGATCACTTGTGAATCCCCATAGTATCCACCATTAGTGTTAAGGTAGCAACTAGACATTTAGATTTTCAACCTTTGGGGTTTGTAGCCTTGTACCGTAACCACTAAGCCATCACTGCCTCAGACAGACAGGTTGGAAGTGACTCAATAAGGTCCTGGTAGGTTCTCACAAGTATCCGGAATCCATGCAGAATGCAATCTCACAGCTGCTGGTGGGGATGCTGGGGAAAAGATTGACAGAACAAACACAACAGTGGTCCACAAAATGCACAATTAGGTTCAAGTCTGGGGTATTAAGGAGCCAGGGTAGCACTTTGGAAGTCTTGGTCGTGCCCATCCAACCATATCTGACATTTCTAACTGTCAACTTGATGGAAGATCCTCGGCTGTGAAAACCACCGGCTATTTTAAACATGTAAAATCATTTATTTGTGAATCTGTGTCTTCAATAAAAGTTCATACAAAATGGAAGAAATCACATTCTTATTTTAATAGCATTTTAGACTTTTGTAGAAAAACACCAAAACAACCAGTCACAATGCTGCACATACTAACGCTACATCCATAAAAAAAAATATGACACCACCACTGATGTGGTTTTAATGTGCTGATAAAATACATTTACTGTTCATTTAAATGAGATCAATTCAAGGTGAGACTTTGTGTACTTCATTACATTTATTTGGTATGCAAGTCCTGCCGCCACACCCATACGGCTTTCTCATTAATTCCACAATCACACAACTATTGTTTTTACAACCATATGACCTTTCTATAAATGGCTTTTTCTTTGCGATTGTTTTTGCATTACATACATTTGAAATCTGATACACAAGCATTACCTTAAGTACCCACACTGTTAAAAAGCTATTGATGTATTGAGACGATATCTCTAAGTGGGATTGGTTTGTTAGCAGGTGAAACCTGTAAGGTAATAACAAGCCTGGATAAATAGTTGGGCTATGTCAGAAATGGCGCGGAGTATAAAAAACGAAGCCAAATCAATAATCTGGACTCACAATCTGCTGTGGCCACAACAAACAAGAGCACTTGAACGAAATCCCATTATTTTCCTTATTGAAGCCTTGTTTTAGCTGTTATTCAAACTTGTCTTGTGTACAGAGTTAGCTTAGCTTTGTAGATAGCATCTTTCTTTTAGTAATTAGGGCAGGCCTGAGTATTAGGATGCAATGACCATTAAGAGGCACAAACCAGCAGTGTTAGGAATTGGTGGTGGTATTTGCGACTGGAACACGTTGGTGTGAGCCCTGAACATAAACACACATGGGACGAGGGATAGTGGATAACATGTAACATTTATTTTAAGATAAGTTAACATTTATATTAACATAAGGGAAGGCTCACGGGGCAGAACTGAGAGGGAGGGACACAGGACAGGACTGGTGCTGCAGCACGTGATGCTACAGCAGGCGGGGAGACAGGTAGACAGGAGTGCTGGGATTCACGTCTAGCGGTCAGGTAGACAGGACACACTACACTAAACACAAAACAGAGACTACAAAGGAACATTAGCGCTAACCCAAACAATAACCTACCTAAGGCGCGCCGCCGCTCGCTACCGGACAGCCAACGACGCGTTTCCTAGTCGATGAACCCGCAGTGTGAGGCAGAGTTGACTTGGTTTATAAGCCCAATGTTAAACCAGGAACACCTGGGGCAAATCAGCACTAATGAGTGCACTAGCACGCCAGGCCTCCAGATGGCGCCAACTCCCCCCAACACTGCCGGTAACCCACAGACGAGGCTGAGAGGAAGAAACCGCTTCCTCACAAGCAGCATATTTCTATATTTATTATTCAAGTTTATGAAGTATTAATGTTTTGTAGCTTATAGTATATGATAGTACACTTTTAGCTTTTTAAAGTTAGCTTAGTAATTAGCATCTCTGTTTCACTAAGATAGTAGCCATTAAAGAGTATTTTGACGATGTTAGCAATTAGTGACTAGCACTGGCATACTAGTTTGTTTTATCCTTTGTATTGATGAGAAATGTTATGTCGCACACCATGCCTTTGTCTTTTGTTTCTGTTTTGTCCTGTTGCCAGTCACCAATTGATCCTTGTTCGTTGATTAAGACATTTGTGTGTATTTATATAGTTTTGATATAAGGTCGACATGTTTTTAACTAGGGAGCTTAAATTCAGAACAAACAAGAACAAACAATTGGTAGCTCTTCCACTGACAAGAGGGTGGTTATGTTTAATTAATTTTAATTTATAGCTGTGTGTTGTGTAGCAAAAGAGAGATGCATGCAAAACAGCCACTTGGGGAAAATACTGTACATATAATACATCATAAAGATCCCCAATGAGTTTTTATTAAAATTTAGACAGTAATTACTTTTTACATAAACCATTTAGCTTTTTACACTCATTGCAGAGGAATTATTCCTCTACATTCAGCAATCCATGCAGTGAAACACACTTTTACACCAGAACACACACTAGGGGGCAGCAGTGAGCACACATATCTAGCACAGTGGGCAGCTTTGGCCACGGCACCCGGGGACCAGTTAGGGATTAAATGCTTTGCTTTAATAAGATTGGCAACCTTCCACTGCTATAACAGGATCTCGAGCAAGTGAGATCATCAAGAGTTATTAAACATGATCTGATGTGATGATCAACCTACGTGCGTCTTCTCTTGGGCTACTACATTTTGGGTATTTTTTGTCTTCCCAGACCTATGTCAGTTGGTCAGGAATCGGTCAGTTTACATTCAAAATCTGGGACATTTCAGGGACAACTGCAGGTGGGGATCGATAATACAAAATAGGGCCTGTCCCTGGAAAGCTGACCCCAGCTTAGCGTCTTTATTTCAGTTGAACAAATGTAAAGACAAGATGAAAAGTGATTCGTTTGAGCAAAGAATATGTCCCATTAATCTGTATCATCCTTTGTGTGTCAGTAAATATATAAAATGATTCTGCACGTGTTTCCACCCAGAGATCCAGTTAAGCTAAGCATTACACAAACACCTTGAGCAAACATGAAGGGTGTCTTCAGTCTCCTGGCCACAGTGATTTATAGCTATTATTTGTTTACAACTGAATACATTGGTTTGAGGGAAATGAGCTACCTGTACTGTCTTTGGTCTGGCTGTTTTAGATGTCTTTATTTTCACTATTGATCAGGGTTTGGTTAACTTGCACCAAGCAGTTACTACAAGTGATCACCAGGCTACATCCATACACTCCTGATTCATAGAGGATCGATATTTCATTAAAAGTCCTATGTCATAGAAGAACTGCACACGAATGGTCTTGTGATCTTTCTTTAGAAAGTCGTTGGCCGGGTGCATGGTGGCATCTTAAGGCGCGAGAAAATATATGGAGGTAATGTATGACTGAGCTTTAAGTCGGCCCTGCGACTCCTCAGGCCATCGATTAGTATTAAGGCTGTGGCCTTTGTAAGTCAGCAGTGATAAATTAGTCACACGGTAGTAAATATAGGACTGGAAGCCAAGTTTATAGACAGTGTCTTTTTGTTGGTGGTGCATGATTACCATTTGATGTGGAATACACATGGGGTTTTAGATCGCATTAAACTAGTCAAACGAAAAGAATAATATATGAACAGCTGCAATATCTCTCCTAACACCAACTGACACCATCGCTGTAGTCCTCAGATAGCTCATGAATCAAATACAGCAAGTATTCTGAAAGCAGCGAGGAGTTACGGCGCTAAAGTCAAGAATAGAATTTTTATTGCTACTATCAGGTATAACATTATTGCCACCATTCTAATCTTGTGTTAGACCTTTTTGTGTTGCCAAAAACTCCATAACTGTGATGCACTTCTGACACCTTTCCATCAGGACCAGGCTTAACTTTTTTTTTTAGATTTGAGTTACAGGAGCATGTCTGTTGGATCGGCCTGCTCTTGACCCTTTACCCCTTCCCCCTCCCCCAGCAGTGATTATATTACTGCTGGACTCTTTTTCTGATAGTCCACATAAAATAAATAAGCTTTAGAAATAAATTAACTGAACTTGATTTGAGTCTACACTTTTATTTAAATATATACTCTTTAGGGACATTTATTACAACCAGTTTATTTAAATATATGTATAGAGGTTTATTTAAGTGCAACTTACCTTTTCCTATTTTTTACTTTCTATGCTGTTTACATGTTGTTTCAGTTATTATCTTTTTTTTAGCTTGTTAACGGTAATTTCGAGTGTTGGGATGGAGTAGTTACAAAGCATTTCACTGCCGGTTGTGTGTATAACTATGTATGTGATGAATCAACTTGATTTGAAATAATAAAGGTTATTGCAATCATTGACGTACTTTCTTTATAGTTTATGTTCCTAGTGTTTCCAGTAGAACTGGGCCCCATTCCCAAGATAAAGAAGCTTTTACTATAAAGTATAGATGCTTGCTATAAGTAAGGTAATTTTAAGGTACTTCAAATTAATACAATTTGAAAAATCTCCATTAACCCCACATAAGGTCATGTTCCTAAGTTTTAAAACCATTGCTTTCTGCGGTCATATGGGTCTCTCCAACTTTTTAAAATTGAATTTTACAACACAAATTAATTAGTAATAAGCCAAATGGCAACCATTTACATTCTTCCTAATGTTATATTAATATGCACTGAATAAGAAATTAGTATGAGTGTAAAAAATGAATACGGTCAAGTCATTTGCATTGTTTCATGTAAGAGGAAGAGGAATGAAATGTCACACAAGAGAGGATGTTTAAAGGAAATGTTTTTGACAACTCCATCTTTCTTTTACGTGTTGTCCATTTTCAATGGCTGGTGATTTTAGAAATGTGCACGCCAGACGATGCTGTTTAAACCATGTACATAATATGAACTCTTTTTTTAAAACCTCTATTTATCACGTCCTTTCAAAGCAAAAATCTAAATTGATGTTGATGAAGAGGGAGCTGATTTTCGAGGCGGCGGGGTGAGAAGAGCAGAAAGGCACTCATAACTAAAAGGTGAAGAGGTGAACTGAACACAGGAAAAGTTTGTTAGAATGAGTCTGGTGGATTTGCCCCTCGGAACTGAATGCAACCTTTCCTTCATGGCTCATTTCTTTTCTCATGTTACTCAGGTCAAAACGACCAATTTAAAGTTTTCTACCAAAGGCAGAAAACACAAGAAAAGCATTTTCAGCCTGTAGATTAGAGTACCAACCTTCAATTCTATTTAAAACTGATAAAACTCTGATAGCAGAGTATATTGCACTGCAACATCCCAGATGATTCTTTCTGGTCTTTTCCTTTCAGGAGTGTAGCAAACGTCCTTCTTTCTTCTAACTGGTGGTAAAAAAATTTAATGTCCAACTGGTATAGTATACATTATGAATTTAACAATGCACCGCACGACAATCAAATAAACGTAAAATGTATATATTTATTTAAATAAAAGAAAGCACCGGCGCTATACACCCTGCCCGATTAACAGCACCATTGAGCTTAATTTAAATTAAATTAAATTAATTATTTATTTTACAATAATTTGTACCTACTTGAAAGATATGATTATTTTCCACTAAGATTCTAATTATGTCATTAGCTGGATTTTCGGGCCACTAGGATGAACAAACCTAATAAAAAAATAAACAAATTAAGTTAAACAAAAGTTAAAACCTAAAATACATTTTTATAATGGTAAGCTTTTATAAAACGAGAATTTAAAAATCTATATAAATAAAGAAGAGGGCAACTCAGTTTATTATAGTAGCAATCCCAGGCCTCTCACGATCTGTATTTCGAATACAGGGGAACATCTTTATCAAGAACCAAATGGCCTCTTTATCAGTTTATCAGGTAATTAGAGCTAATAAAAAACAATATTATATTCTGTGTATGAGGTGATGATATGCTGAATAGATATTACAAGCATTGCAAGAATGTAAAAATTATAAATATGAATGATTGGTGCACAATCTGATGGCTGAAATTGATGACACACATATAGTAAAAGGACCAAGGATTTGGAAGCATGATCAATGCTGTCAGTTTGGCCAAAAATCCTCAAGCAAGAGACATCTGGATTTAGCGTGATTGGAATGTCACCCATTCCGCCTTAGGCTTATCAGTAAAGGTAATGGAAGTCTAACTTGGCGAGAAATGGGGATGGCTTATCGCCGTCAGATTGTTGACAAGTGTGGGAGGAGAAAACACGCTTCAATACTCCATCCTGTGGCACACAGACTAGCCCGGTGTATCAGTGGGATCTAACTGCGAGCTCGAACCTCCCAGCAGTTTGAGGCTTTTATTGTTAAACCAATCTGATTTCGCAAGTCAAATTACTTCAACTTTTTTTTTAAACAAGACCACACTTAGGCCTACATATCAGAGACAATGTAGGCTAAATGTATGTGGTAATTCCGACTATTAGCTTAGTGGGCATCCCATGCCACAAGAGTCACAGTTTTGGAAATGCTCTGACCAAGTTGTCAAGCCATCACAATTTTACTTCTGTCAGAATGCATATCTCTCTCATCTACTCACTGCCCCCAGTGTGTGTTTATTACTGTGTGTAAATGTGTGTTTCACTGCACAGATTGGGTTCAATGCAGAAATGCGGAAGATTAATTTCTCAATGTATAAAAAAGCACAAGGGTAAAAAGGTCTTTTTAAGCTAATCTAAATTGTTTCACTGATGTAGATTAGTAAACAAATCTTTTCTTAATTATTACTTGTATGTTCATTTAGGCTCTACTGCTCCTATAAACACTTCAAGTTATTAAACTCTTAAAATTCCATTCATCTGTCTTCTGTAAATTATTGCAAATGTTTTGTGTCAGGTGTCAGGAAAAAAACAAGTTGTTTTGACTTCTGTGGTATTGTGACATCATAGCTACCTGATAAATAAAATAAATAAAACCTTTCTGGTATCTCCACTCATCACCAGGCAAATGCTACCAGAGCTTCTAGAGGCTGGATTTATGTTCACCATACATGAGATAAAATCATACAGTCCTGTTCTGGAAAACGATCTATAAGAAACCATTTAAAGACTTTTCATTTTCAAGATTTTCATCTTGATTAAATGATAAAAAAGTAAAAACCTTGAGAAGTTGGAGCGTATGCCGCAACAGTCAGTAGCATGTGTGAGATAGCTAGTAAACTAGCTTGTAATATCTCTTTGTAAAAGGAAATGTGTGTAAATAAATAACTTCATAGATATGTTTTGCAGAGCACATAGGCATTTTCTAACTTGTTTAAAATGGGTTTAATTTCGTCCCCTTTAAAATGAAAGTATTAATACTTTACTTAATTAGTACTTCTTAACTTTAACAGAACTGCCACTTTTGTGTAGCGGAATATATCCTGCATGATGAAACGTTTGTCATTCAAACGAACCACTTCACAATGCCCAGCTAATCCAAGCGCAAATAAGATAACAATAATTATTTCTACTTCCCAAATGTTACCTTATTTGAAACATATCTGTCTTATTTACCTACTTGAGAATAAGAGCATTTGAAGCTACACCTTCACCGTACCGCATTGCTTTTATCGTTTGACTTGAGTTAGCTTTATGTTTTTCTACTGCATCTGTTTGATGGTGTGAACCGAAAACGAGTGTGGTCTGCAAATTGCATGACATTTAGAGTTAACACTTCGAGAAAACTTTCTGGCACATTTACTGATGTCACCCACTCGCTTATGCTTCTCAAATCAGAAAATAATAACAGCCTTGTTTTGATTCTGTGACTGGCGCTTGAGTCATGGATAAGTTTGAATGAGTGGTCAGCTGCCTAATAGATGGCTCTCTAGAGGAAAGAAGAAAGGCTGTGTGTGTGTGTGTGTGTGTGTGTGTGTGTGTGTGTGTGTGTGTGTGTATGTGTGTGTGTCGGTTCTTTCCTCTCTGCAGGTGCCAATTAGCTTTGGAGCTGACAGGACTAGTCTGACTCAGGTGGTGGCTAAGATGTAGCGATGGTGGCTTTGCTTTCTTCACCTGTCCCTCACTTCATCTGGGCAGCCAGCCATCTCATTACAGAAAACAGACCGCAAGCTTCTATTCTCTCTCACTTTCTTCACTCATTTGTTTTGCATTTGTCTTTTAGCTTGCACTGTTTCCCAGACATGTTCCCGGAAAACAATGGCCAGAATGGATCAATATTTAAAACGCAGTAAATAAAAAAAAAGCTCAGTTTGATCCCAAACTTTGGCTCCTTTCTGTGTGTTTGCATATATTAATGTTCAGCATGTACAAACTGAGCAGTATCCAAAGCTACTTACAGTAGTTACACTATACAGTCTGAGCAGTTAGGGTTAAGGGCCTTGCTCAAGGGCCCAACAAGAGCAAGCTATCAGTAGTGAGGTTTGGAACAGCATCACTTGTGTTACTAGACCTGTTTCCTAACCACTAGAGTACTGCTGGCCCATGCTCTATCGCGTCTGTGTTTTGCATACAGTCTGAAAACATGAAGCCAAGATATTTGGGAACACTGAATTGCCTTACAAATATGAATGTGTGTGTGTGTGTGTGCGTGCGTGCGTGCGTGCGTGCGTGCGTGCGTGCGTGCGTGTGTGTGTGTTCTCCAATGGATGAGGCTAAACCTGTTGGGATAGGATCCAACAGACTGGCTGCAACTGTGGTTTAGGTGGTTCTTGTTTTTTAATTAATGTACTGTTAAGTAAATGCCAAAAATGTAAATATAAGCATGTTTATTTACACCTGTTTGTTTGTTTATGGAATGTTGTGGATGTAAGAACACATTTATGATTCATGACATCCAGTTTTGTAAGTAGTTCCAGGCTCAATTAAGGAAACATAGTAACTAGTATATTTTGACACTCATTTAAAAGTGTAAATGTTGATTTAATGGTTGGTAATAATGACCCAGTTACATCAACAATACTCATACATCTCTCTCTCTCTATCTATTCGTTTATCATCCATTTTCCCAGTTCCTGGGGTAGGACGTTAATGTTTGGAGCAGAGTTTTCCATCCGAATGCCCTTCCTGACGACAACCACCAGTAAGTGGTGGGAACTTGCCGCCCGATATCTGTTCATTTATAAATAAATCATCATCATATTATGCACATTATAATAACTGAACATTGTTTCATTTAAGGTGGAGCAAAATTATATTTTGGTTGTATTTCAACTAACCAACTGTAATTATATAATTTCCATAACATTATTTAACCTGCTTCTCCTGTAATGTTGGCTTGAATAGTTTAGTTTTGGGCACCACCTGGTTCTAAACCTAATTAAAAAGGCTGGCTTTTTGATCTAGTTTCTTCAGGTTTTATTTGTAATGTCAATCCTATAAGTGCACAATAAGTGTGTACGCAAACAAAGACTCACTACAATGCAAACAGGTTTGTGAAACCTGAAAAGACTGAGATTAAGGTACCAACGTTTCAAGTGTCAGTGTTTCAAATCCCATCCTGTAGGATTTCTGGATTCCGTTTTGGATTTACACCTCGTTCAAGGTGAGCAGCAGTGTAGCAGCGCCGCCTAGTAATTCATCATTTAGGTGGAGTGGGACGTTAATAAAAGCCCTGACGCTACTGACGTCGTTCTTGAATGTATTGAACTTTCTTTTCATCATGATAATTATTTAACAGTTAAACAGCAAGCTTTAAAATACTATTATATCTAATTAAGTACATATTTTAATCAATAGATCACAAAGCGTTTATTTCAATGTCAATTTAACTCCTAAACCTGTTTAACTTGTGTATTTGTAACATCTGTAGGAAGAAGCCAATGATCATGAAGACATTTCAAATTCTTTTTCAGTATTCTTAGTATGAAAAAGCCGCATTCATGAAATATCGGCTGTAAATGCAAACAAATGTTGATCACACTTGCAAAACGTTTGGATAAAAAGCCGGCTAATGATTGCAATCTCATCTGTGCCATTTGCAGGCAGACTTGGTTAAGATCCACCTGAAGTCAGGCATTGCATATGTAAGCCTATTTCCAGGCTCTGTTTGCACATCTTCTTAAGGGTGATTTATTTATGGGTGATTCTCCAATCCAGCTGTTTCTGGGACATTTTTCTGTGTGGTAAAACATGGTGTGTCAATCATAGCTCTCTCACAACGAGTAATCACAAGGAGTGTAAAATTAGAACGATAATCAGTCACGATACAAGTCACGTTTATATAATCTGCACCATATTTTATCATTTTGTGATTCATCAGCCTGCATGTGGTTGATAAGAGGGATTTCTGAAAACACTGACAGCTCTTATCAGACTTTATTGTTGGTATAAAATGTTCTGAACCGGAAACTGATCTCTGGTGCAGGAGGACGCTCAGGAGGAATCTGGGTGGAAGCAGGTACACGGAGATGTGTTTCGGCCACCCAAGATGGGCATGCTGCTGTCTGTATTTCTCGGGCAGGGCACGCAGATCTTCATCATGACCTTCATCACACTTTGTAAGGATCACTAGAAACGATCTTAATTTTATAAGAAGTTTTGTACAGGTTTGTACACGTCATGTTTCTAAACCCGTCCCTTTAGTTCTAGCATGCTTGGGATTTTTGTCACCTGCAAACCGTGGAGCTCTTATGACCTGTGCAGTTGTGCTGTGGGTCCTGCTGGGCACCCCTGCCGGATATGTCTCAGCCAGACTCTATAAAAGTAAGAATATGTTATTAAAGCCTTATTTTAATGATCGGTATACATCTCAGTACCTTCTAGCATTTTTTCTGGTGGAGACACACACTACAGTCATGTATTGCAGTGCATTGTGTTCTCGGATCGGGCGTGGATTACAAATGAGAGAGAGAAAGATGGGAGAGACCAAAAGGAAGTACAGGCTACAGTTGTGTATTGTGGTATCTTTTGTTACATGCTTAGGAACATATTCTAAATGAGATAATTTCGAGCAAGAGACAGACGGTCACATTGCAGCTGCAGTATTTTCGGTTACATGCCCAGACATGTTAGAAATGAGAGCCAAACAGAGGAAGCACACGCTACAGTCATGCATTGCAGTGCTTTCTTTTAAGAAGACATGAATTAGAAATGAAAAAGACAGAGACCGAGGAACCACATGTTACAGCCGTGTATTGAAGCATCTTTTGTTACGTGCTCAGGTGCGTATTAGAAATGAGGCGCATACAGAGACAGAGAGGAAGCACGAGCTATAGCCATGTATTGGGGATCAGAATTTCAGCATATATCTTGAATCCTGGGTTTCGAACTCAATACTGTACGATGTATACTGTACGATTTGCCTGATTTATTTTCTTTGTATAGGTTTTGGTGGTGAAAAATGGAAGACCAACGTTTTACTAACAGCCCTTTTGTGTCCTGGGTATGTAAACATTTATTTTAGATGTATGTAATGTATTGGATTTATACAGTGTTGCATTTTTGGATTATATAAGTAAAATGATCTCGTACTGAATTGTTTTGAACAGTATCGTGTTTGCGGATTTCTTCCTGATGAATCTGATCCTTTGGGCCAAGAGCTCTTCCGCTTCTATTCCATTCGGTACCCTGGTAGCCATCCTGGCTCTGTGGTTCGGTATCTCTGTACCACTCACCTTCGTGGGGGCGTACTTCGGTTTCAAGAAAGCGGTGAGTTGCCATTCTAGCTCGAAAAGATTTAGCTACTTTAATCACGCCTTCACTGAGCATCTCATGTTTACCATGCCAACGCTTACACAAACCTGATTTTTTACATCGGAGAGCGAGACGGCTGAATGTGCTGCAATCCCTGGTGTAAAAAAGTGCTCGGTTACTACACACGTGTGTGTGTGTGGGGGGGGGGGGGGTTCTCTGGATCAGAAGTGAGTCTGCAGCAATGAGTCATTTTTAGCTTACAGGAAATGACCTGGTGTAAAGTAAATGGAAGCGGGAATTAAAATACTGGGTTACTATCGCACTGAGTGCTGCTGATTTAATGTAACAGTGTTTTAAACGTGTTTCTTATTATTTACAGGTGATCGAGCAGCCAGTGCGAACAAACCAGATCCCACGACAGATCCCAGAGCAGTCTTTTTTTACCAAACCTCTGCCAGGAATCATCATGGGTGGCATTCTGCCTTTCGGCTGCATTTTCATCCAGCTCTTTTTCATCCTCAACAGCATCTGGTAGAGTCCTCAAAACACAAATAATCAACACACTTGTGTTACCCGGTTATGGAACTTATGTGACCAGACACCACTTGGGGGGAAAAGTTCAGTGTGTAGATTAGTGGACTATTAATCAAGTGGACAATGAGTGAGAAACTCTACTGTCATGGTTGGACCCTTGGGCTAGACCATGGTTCTCGTGGTTGCTTGTTTATTTTTTATTCCAACCAACCCAGGAGGTCACATGATCAGCTGTTAAACTAGTGAAATCTGGTGAGATCTGATCTGGGTCGGAATAAACTCCTGCAGCCACACCGGGCCCTTTGAGGACAAGTTTAAGACACCAGAGCTAGGACCCTTAACCAGAATGGTTATAGGGATGCTGTACTATTCCTCACTATGATCACTGAACTCAGATCTGTAGGGGAAAGAAACGATTATTTAGATTTGACAAATTTTCTAGTTACTAATTATTTATTTATGTCAATTTTAACTTTCCCTAAGCAATTCTCACCCTGCACCACGGGCGTGTTTTATATTAGAATATAATGTAACAGCTTTTTTGCTGCTATTAGATGCTGCTCCCACCTACTAGTGATTTGGAGGCAATATCTATCTATTCGTTTATCGTCCGTTAATGTTTGGAGCAGAGTTTTCCGTCCGGATGCCCTTCCTGACGACAGCCACCAGTAAGTGGTGGGAACTTGTGAGACTACTGGACAATTTCACATTTCCGATCAACCTTGTGCATGTTTTTTGGACTGTGGAAGGAAACTGGAATACCCGAAGGAAACCCATGCTGACACGGGGAGAACATGCAAACTCCGCACAGATAGTTTCCAGCCTGACCCAGGGATCGAACCCGGGACTTCTTGCTGTGAGGCGACAGTGCTATAACCACTCAGCCACCGTGCCACCCCTGAAATCGCAAACAATATCAAAGTTAAATAAGTGTGTTAGGTTACATTCTACCTGAGCATTGGATGCGATTTGGAACACAGCCAGTCAAACAGATGTTCCTGCAACCTCTGTGTTATGAAGCTACCGGTCAGTTCATACAATTTCTGGCAGGCTTGGCATTTAGTATGAAATGATGTTCAACCACAAACTATACAAATATACACCTGGTAGCAGTGTACCGATGATGTGTGTTTAGTCGGGGTAAGGGAACACGGGAACAGGATGTCATTGCGCGTTGTCCTTTGGGGTGCGAGTATAAATAACAACAGGTCAGCACAAAAGGAAGTTCAGGCTCTTCTCAGCGGGGTTCTTCCTGCGCTCAGACTCATAGGAAGCACGCTCAGATAGTGCCAGTGAAGACGGGGTTTGTCTTGGAGCTCAATTAAAGGTGTCCCACTTCTCCTCATCTCACATCTAAAAGGTTTTTAAGTCCAGATGACAGGAAGCTAACGTGTCCGAAGTGTCCAACTGCATCGAGCAGACCCCTGATGGACTATTTTAGGATCTGGGATTTCAGAAATATGCTTTTGGGGGTAGAAAGAGTACCAAAAATTTCTAGTGAAGGAAAAGTTACTCATTAAGGTTGTACGTTGTTTATTTTTAACAGATGGTGGGGTGTCGGTCCTGTGCAGTGCAAACAGGGCCAGTGAGTCTTAATCTCACAATAGGTGTATTTAGTTATATTTATAATATTAATAGAAAAAAAACAATAAAAAAACATGTTGATACAACATTTTAACATTTCGGAACATGTCATGTAAAATTTAGTACAGATCGTCTTATAGAACAGCTTCAAACTGTATAACCCAGTGCTTTCCAAACTACGCCTAGGGTCACAGTGAGTCTCCGGTGTGAAGTTGGCCGTCCAGGATTCCCTCCTGCACGAACACTTCACCTGCTGGAATGCAGAATTGTGCATGAACTATTTCCAAATTCAGGCAAATTTCTATTTTGATCAAAGCCTGCCTTCGTTTCAGCGTGGAATGTAGAGTTTTTGGAAGGTACGGTGGGTAAATGTTTGTGCTGTCTTCTTGAATGATTAGCAGTCGCACGTTGCTCTGAAATTTGGGATTTTGCCGGACGAGTCTGAAATGCTTTCTGTGTACAAAACAAACACCCAGGGTGCTGGGAACAGGCCCTACGTTGTCAGAGAAATGGCGCGGCGAGCTTCAGGAAGGTAGGCCCAAGATCTGCGGAATGTAATCGGCGTATTAAGCGAAGGAATTTAAAATGAAGTTAATCTTCGTCCACGCCCCATCGCTTCACATGATGGCTTCCAGCGAGCCTGTACGGTCTTGTTCGAGAGCCGCGGCACATCGAATAGTATATCGAGGTAACGGCTCTATGCTGCCAGTATTGAACATTACACTCGCTAAGTATAAGATTTACTCCGGGATTAAATTTGCTCTGTTGCCGGTCAGGTATGTCTGAAATCAGATAGTCGCTGTAGGCTGATTCTAAAAAGAGAGCGCTATGTGGCCAAAAGGATCTAGACACCCCTATTACATAGTGGCTGAAGACAGTCTTAGCAACTGAGAGCTATGGCCCTCGCTGAAGAACCCAAGACAATCCATTTGCCAGAACAATCTCCCAGTGAGGGTTCTCAATAGGGTTTTATGAATTCTTTGAGAAAACCATTCCAGACGATTGTGGTCAAGGCATTGAGAGCGGCATTTATAGAAAGTTTTCCACATGGTTGTGGTCCAGCCACTGATGGGGGCATTTATAGAAGGTCTTACATATGGCTGTGGTCAAGACTTTGACAAGGCTTTTGAGAAGTCTATTCTTGAAGCTTCTTTATGTGGTTGGTTTTGGTCCAGGTCTTGGCCAGTTCAGAAAAGTTCCTTTATGGTTGTTGTCAAGACTTTAAGAAGGCATTTCCAAAAACTTATCGATATGGATGCGCTCCAGATGTAGGTAGGTCCAGTATGGTTGTGGTCGAGGCCGTTTCTAGAAGGTTCTTAGTTTAAGAGGCTATTCCAGAAGTGTCTTAATATGTTGTAATCTTTGAATGACAGAGGGTATAGTGGTGTTGGGTATGAGCACCTTAACTTCTATTTTGTAACTTAGCTATTGACTGTATAATTATTACATCACAGTAAACTGGTGGAGCCATGATGTCATAATCAATCATATTTTTAGCCAAGATATTTTCAGGAACCTAGGAAGCATAGGGAACTATGTAAAGGCGGGAAGACATTGAGCTCCGTGTTGATTTGGGGTGATGACCAGCTAAACCTTATCCAGGATGAAGGGGCAAGAATTGGATGGTTCCTGTTGCTAGGTCTCCGTTTCCTCCTAGTGCAACACGGGCCCAAATACAAACCATGTGTCATCAAGTCTCACTAGCTGGCACGCCACTGCTGGGGCTGTACATTCTACCCACGTCCAGGAGCTTTGAGGGGGATCTATTTCATCGCTGTCTGTTTGAATTCTTTGCCAGACCACTGACCTGAGCGTTGGGGACTCGTGACTTAATTGCTAGGGTCTTTTTTGTGTCCGGTTATCCTCGAAGGGCCCTCACATAGAAGTAAGGCTTGAGCTCTCGTGCCCTGGGAAGTACAGTAGTCCACCTTTAAGGCCAAAGATCATTTCCTGCTCTGAATTGCAAAAAAAAGGCTCAAAGTGCCCCAGCTGGTTTGAGGCAGCTCTGCCTGCTTTTGACCTTCCTCCAATTTTCCCTTTAGGAGGTCAAGAATTTCAACACGGGGAACCAAAACCCTCACTACCCATCAACATGTCATACTGAAGAACGCCATCAATGGCCATAGCTGTGCATTATACAGGACTTGTTGATGGTAGAGTGATAAATTTCAATCTGGCAGCACTTTCCATCTATTTAGCGAAACATCAAAGCAGGAAAAAGAAAATTCATTCAGTAATTTTGGATTCTTGGATTCATTTTTCTCAGTTGGGGCTGAACTATTACAAATATTGTTTGGTAATGAAGCTAACAACTCTGAGATTGTTCCAGAATCTCAGCTCTGCTACTGGTCAGCTTGGCTTCCCCTAACAAAAGAAAAGGTCAGCTGGGTCGGACTCAAATGGCTTCATTAGTTTAGCAAAATATTAGCAGTTATGTACGGTCTGGTTATGATTAATAGTCCGAGTAGCCTGTTTAAAGTAGAGGAAGGTTGGAGATCTTTGTGTGACTCTCTACACACACGACTGCTCCACTAAAGAATGGACAAATGAGAAATTGTTGGATCTTGGAGGCAGAGTGTGTTTAACTTCAGCTTAAAATTAACAGTTAGCTTAGTATTTAGCTTACATCTTGTGTTTGCGTGTAAATATAAATCTTGTCTTTTGCTGATACAGTCAGATCCGGTTAATCAGACATCACATCGGGACGTCCTAATATCGGCTGGTCGGATTACACGAACATGTCCTCATGTTACCAGACAGGACGCGCTGTTATTTATGTAACCTATTAAATGTTTATTCAACCTTTATTGTGAGATATACACATATAGTGAACGTACAAACAAAAAACACTGTTTCTTACCAACTTTGTTGATTTAGAAACGATCTACACACACAATGTTTAGTTACTCCGCATGTGAAGCTTTAAAATACCGTATTGGCCCGAGTATAAGCTGCACTTTTTTCCAAAATTTCGAACATAAAAAACTGCGGTGCGGCTTTTTTGCGCGACCGATACATTTTTAGTTGTAACAGAAACTTCAAATCTAGCTGCACATTTATAACACAACATGTTATGATGCACATTTATAACACAACATGTTATGATGCAACAATGAT
>JAOUQU010000036.1:623181-634627 GCA_028566735.1 Ammoglanis amapaensis | reverse complement strand
TTTTTATAATGGGATCAAGCAGAATTTAGTTCAAGTTCTCTTCGGTTCGGCCGTCCAACACAGTTCAGATTATTCATGTGGCCTCACTTAGAAATTAACAGCCCAGCCCTAATCAAGCCCTGATTTAACATAGTTTTTTATCCCTCTCTGATACAATCCTTCTTATATATCTGAGCCTGGGACCGGCACTAGAAAACGAACCCACGCAGACACCGGTAGAACATGCCAACGCCACAGAATCTCAGGAACCAGGACCTTCTTGCAGTAAGGCAACAGTCCTACCCACTTAGCCACCATTTCACCTCTGTCTCCTATTTATTAATTGATTCTTTTCTGACGATATACCGGAACTAAAAGACTCAACTCTGAGAACACCAAGAACTTTTTTATAAAGCTAGTTCAGCACAGCATGTACTTATCTGGAAACACTTTTACATACAGTATGTCCTGTGCAAATCCCTAAATATCAGGTTTGGGTCTGAAGCACTACACTAGGGAAACAGAACCGTTAATACATCACCCAGACTGCCGGAACGATTACTGGCTGGTTCCCTTAAGGCCGTTTATAGATTCAGATGCAAAATTAGAGCAGTCTGTGTAATTGTTAACCCCTCACAGCTTTCTCATCTTCTAGCTACTTCCTTGTAGCAGAGAATAGCAGGCTGTCAGGACAATAAGATTACAGAACGGTTCCTTCTATCAGCCTTTCAACAGCTAACAGGAAAATCATCAGCATTAAGAATGCAATATTATTGACTCAGGAGATACACAATCCTTTATAACAACTGCACTAAGTAACTACTGTCTGTGTCTGTAAACATATAAGCTATATATATTTTACAGATGTGTCTGGTACATATCATTAATAGAGATGACCAGACTTGCTGACCTGTCTAAATTCTGTTTTTCATTTATTTTATTTTTTTGCAAAACAACAGTGCAGTGATGGACATACACAGACCAGACAAAACATTATGAGCACTGATAGGTGAACTGAATTGTATTGATTGTTATTTAATCCTGGCAGAAATTATAAATTGATATAAATTAGGTGTCGAGTTAACATTTAATCCTGAGATCTGTTAGAAGCAAAATTAAATTGGCGAACTTGTGATAGTAGCAGAGAGGGGGCATGGAGAACGATGGCTGGTAGTGAGGTCTGATCTAACAGACGAGCCACTGTAACTGATATTGTTAGGATAAGTTAAGGCAAGACCAGCACAATATTAGTAAGATGGTCATAATGTTATGCGTATTCTGCATATAATGTGTGTTGGTGCTAGTTGAAACCAGAAACACTAATAAACTTGATAGATGTTTTGGGGTTCGTGGATTCATGCAGTTTATGGGCCCTTCCTTACACCCTGCACAAGTCAAGTCATTATGCCCATTGCTATCTTACACCCCACCAACAGTCAATATTCATAATTCCCACCATTGAAATAGCAATGTAGCTTGAGAATATACAAATGCAGATGAGCATGGTGGTCTTAAAATATGGTGCGTTCAGGGACATGTCTGGCATGTTGTTATCTTGGCGGCTTTAGACTACGAAAACTGTTCAACAGTCAATAATCAACAGTTTAAAGTTCATTGATTGGCAGTGAACTATCAAGATATTTGTGTGCTTGCACTTGTTACACACACACATATATATTTAATTTGATGAGCATGTACTTCAGATTGTAAAAGGTTGTAGAATTATTTTGCACAAGATTGGCATGCATCATGGATTTCTCTTGGACACAAACAAGGACATATTACAAGACTATTGTTGGACCCAAGCCTGGATAAATAAGAGGATTGTGTCAGGAATGGAATCTAGCATAAAAACTATGAGCTTTTATTCTTGTGTGTGAAACTGTGATTGATCTGAAAGCATTCGATTCACATCTGCTTGATCTGATTCATTGTACTGTTGATTGTAAGTATCATTTATGAATATAATATTTTACTGACTGCTATTTCACCTATTATCTATACAATAACCCAAAGCAAAAGATGCACTGTTTGCACAAAGTACACTTTCTGTTTCTAACGGTTTCCATCCCGTTGCTTCAGCCGTTGTTAATCTGAGATGCTGCAGTAATCCAATAAAGGCATTTGTGGGCCATTATGGGCTCACTTCCTGGCTAACGGAGGACAAGGCGGCCGCACCGGGCCAGAGAAGGAGAGAGAGAGTGCTCATGCTCGCTGTTATTTATGGTGATGTGATGTCAAAGCACTTACGGGAGGAACGGCTGGATACTCATTACCAGCAGGACTCTTGGGTGGGAATCAACAGCACGTGATAAATTATCGTTTTGTTTTGAAGCACAAGGGGTTGAAAGGACGATTCATGTATATGATGTACCCTCAAGTGAACAATTATGTACTAATTGCTGTAATGAGGGTCAGTTTGACTCGAAAGTGTGTTGCTTTACATCATAAACCTATCCCGTATGATATGTCATTGATTTTGTTTTTCTTATTGGTTCGGAATTGAAATGCTGAGACTTGATTTAAAACGATGTAAGCTTAGGTAATTTATCTTCCTGTTTCTGTTGTGTAGTCATTTAAATGTATTATAAAAACAAGGGAAATAAATGCGGCAGAACGAATTAACTGAATTCATCTCAAATTAGATAATATAAACTCTAAATCACCAAATGAAAATAATAAAAAACATTTCTTACATTCTATTTGACTTTTATATGATTGTAGACAGAATGAACATAATAAATATCATGTTGTGTCTTCTCAACAAATCTTCTCGGCTAATAAGAAACATTCATTCCTGCATTTCGGGCCTGCCACACATTCCAAAACAAGTTAGAACACTAAGTCATTTGGAACTTTGGAACTTCGCGGTTGCCACTGTGGTACTTAATGGATACAAATTTGGCTTTGGGGATACCAACTGATTTACTGTTTCTGTTTTGTTTTTGTTTCACTTTGTCCCATTTTGTCCTCTAAATTGCACAAATGTTACACATCTGACCGGCAGGAATGGACATTTATGACACATGAAATTAAGTTTGGCAGACAAAAGAGACAAATTGAGTTCAAATCTAAATAAATATGAAGAACACTGTCCATAATATTCTCCGATTTAACGTTATTGTACACTTGACTTCATAATTATTAATATTGAAAATTTTAAAAACCATGTCTGATCATTCCTGATGATATTTAATTCAATTTTAGTGCCAAATGTGTACTAGTAATTCCAGAATTGTAGCTTGTTTGTTTGCTGGAAGCAAATTTCAGAAGAATTTCCAATGATATCCACCCTGATCCAGAGTAAGAAAACTGTTCAGATGGGTTTCAGTGCTAAGTGCTATGTTTTATTCATACTGTAAAAAGGCTTCACTGTATAGTGTTTGCAGTCATGACAGTGATTTGTGCAAGGTCTTATCAAAATACACAATACTTTGGCCTTCCTTCAGGAGATAAATGTCTTCAGACCTATATAGATTCTGACAATGATGGATGTATGAAGGAAGATGCAAAGTCAATGTCCTCTTACAGGTACGAAGAGGAAAGCATGTTGACTCATGAGAACCCTTAAAGCTGGACAGTTTAATCTGAGCGATAACAGAGTCTTTCCTCAAACACGTGCCCTATAATGGAGAGTTGGACCCATTGAGACCATGACTAGGACAAAATGATAAAACAGTGGATTGGATTGGTGGGTGGATGAATGGATGATCTTAGCATAAATCAAGATTTATTAAAGCGAAATTTATTTCACAATACACACACAAATCCTAAAAGTTGCTGTATCATTTTAACAACATTGTTACTACTATTCTGCTATTTATTGTGTATATGTTTAAATGTCTTTTAAACTCTTCTACCACACGGTGGTGGATCTATATTCCTTAGACATCCAACAGGTCAAAGACCCCCAGGTAGGGTAACTGGAGATAACATTGTCAAATGTGTATTTCCCTGTTTTGGACTGGCAACCTGTTCACCATGTCATTCAGAGAGCTGGACCCACCATGACTATTAAAAATATAAATATCTGATGTTCGATCAAACATTCATTTATTATTTATTCTACTTATAATGTTCCAGTGTCAGTGAGCCTGTTCCTTGGTTAACGCTACCTAGTTTCTACAAAACTGGTGGCACCAATCTCTGCTGGGCTGCCCATGAACTCTAATAATATTTCATATAATTTAAATGAATTTCCAAACTCCACATATGACACCACCTATTCGGGAAGCTCTGCATAATTACTGTAAATGTTACAATTTTAGTTCTTTGTTTGACATGTTTTTTTTTAATATAATAGTAATTTTGTTGTTTTGAATCTGTGTTCACTATATATGAACTAGTTCTTTTTATATTCTTACATGTTATTGTTCTTTGCATTGCCAATATGAATGTGCCTGCTTGTCATGCTAATAAAGCTTCTCTGAGTTCGACCTCATCAGTATCAACATTATTCCAAAAATATCATTATTAACATGAACCTTTAAAAAATGGTAGCATTCTTAACGCTCGTACATTCTTGTATCTAGTTATCATTTCCCACAAACCTGGCACACTTGCATTTGCTACATTAGCCTCCCAGTTGCTAGCATCACCGAACGTTTTATGGGAAGATTCTCTGATGATCGACACGTCTTGCAAGTGGGCAGAAAGCCCAGAAGCAGCTGTTTTCATCAAACGGTTATCTGACCCCTAGACAGCGGTTGAATGGATCTGACCGTGAATGCTTATCTTTGCCAGAGGAAAAAAAAAACATCATACAATTATAAGCACAAATATGTTTATTATTACATATTTAGGAAAAAAACATGCTTATTTTTTTATTAATTGATGTATTGGGACTATTGTGCTGTAGTATCTATCTTTATAGTACCATATATGTCTGTTAAACCTCGCTTTGATTTAAAAGTGTTTCACCCTCAAACTTGCTTTAAAGTGGATGGTGCTGAACCCTGTCTAAAGTCTAAAACACGACACCTAATTTGGATTATTGTGGATTAATGTAATGAAAAAAAAACAATAAATGGACATTAAACATTTTATTAAATAATTTATTTAAATATTATTAATGAAATTCCACTGTCATTCTTTTAGTAAAATTAAAAACGACTCATACGCAATAAAAAAGTTTTAAAAAAAAACTGGTTGGTTTATTTACTAATAATAGTAGTAAATAATTATAGAAATTATTATAGTAATAATAATTTATAGGGATTAAGGTATATTCCTTTATAGTTATAACTCATTGGTTAACGAATGGAACCAGAACAGTCACGCACGCACGCACGCACGCACGCACGCACGCACGCACACACACACACACACAAAACTAATTGATTGAAACTCATGTCACTAAATCAGATTTTTATAGAAACATTCATTTATTGAGCATTTTACTTTTGTATTTAAAATCTTGGTTTACAAATTAAAATCAGATGTAAATCATTTGTTATAGATTTTCTTCACCTTTTTGTTGTATGTGAGACTAAAACACATGCACTCATTATTTACAGGCAACTTCCATATAGTACAAGCAGCCAAGGAGGTGAAAATAACAGTGCGTCTTAAAATAGCTTTTTAGGAAACACATGGAAGCAGCTGGGTAATTAATATCTTTTTTTAATATTTGTTTTAAAAAACGTTTAATGGAATAATTATACATCTCTGGAATCCAAAACATTTTTTTTCTCTATGAAAATGCAAATGGTCCTCTAGTTTGTTTCTTCCCAGAGGCACATCCACATTTGGCAATACAATGATTATGCATTTAAACTGGTTTCATAGATGATAATGAGAATAATTACTCACACCGAAAAAAAATCCACCTACTGGATTTAATTTAAACGGTGTAATGCTTCCACAGAAAATTATATTTTGCCATTGGGATGTCACGCTTGACTTATATTGCTGAGTCACAATATTATGACCATGTCTTACTTTTATGACTGCAAAGCATAACTAATAAGGATAGTCACATTTCTTGAGATGACAATTTGGGTAGGAAATTAGAAAATGCATTTTGGTAGGGACAGTCTATCCTAGATTTGTAAAGCTTTGAGGTATCTATCGATAAACTGGGGGATTATTTACCACTGTTGGGTCCTTGAGCCAGACCCTTAACCCTGACTGCACCTGGGGCGCTTTATAATAACTGGCTTGGCATTCTGACCCAAATGTCTAAAGATGTCGAGATATGCGACCAGAAAGAATTTCTTTTGTATTTTCACATCTGGATCTGTTAATTGACAAATAAAGACATTTGAATCCGAACTCGCAGTTCATGCACACATGCAATGTCCTATATTGGTCGGAAGAGGTCGATCTAAACTTATAAATACAAAGACAAAGTAAATACAAGAAAAAGTGTCTTCATCAGGATGTGCCTCTCCATACACAGAGCTGATTCACACGCACACATCAAATTACAACTGACCAAATGCTGGCTACATTTTGGCTGGTTAGCAGGTAGTTATCTCAGAGTTGGAGATGGTCGATGTTTGTCTATTGTTCCAAAGAAATATCTCAATTATAGGTAGAATTTCACATTATCATTTCATGATCATATCATTGTCATTCAAACTAGTGATGAGTTAAACTGCTGAATGAATGAACCTGATATCTGATTAAAAAACTGTATCCACTGCAGTATCACTATTTAAGATGGATGCATTTAACATAAATTTTAATTGAATTAAATTGAAGCAGCAAAACTATGTTACCCTGAGGATCTGGACAGCATGAATTAATTTCCTGCGCAAAACACCATCATGCGGTGTGGGTCTATTTACATGCGTTAATTAGTGGGCATTGCGGCACAAATCAGTTTAAGCTGTGCAAAGCGTGCCGCATAATGTGTGTTCTCTGTCTGAGGTCTAACCGAAATTCATTCATCTGAAAAACGGGCTTGGGTTATTATGAAGTGTGTGACAAAAGCACAGAGGTGGGTATTAAACACTGCAGTTGCTCCATAATACTTAGTTTAGTGATTTGTTTTTAGTTCCTAATAAATTTTGGCGGTACGATAGCTGAGTGGTTAGTACTAGTCGCCTCACAGCAAAAAGCCCCGGGTTCGAATCACGAGTAAGACGATCTGGGACTTTATGTGCCGAGTTTGGATGTTATTTGTTCTCCTCGTGTCTGTGTGGGCTTCCTGCGGGAACCTTCCTCTAGGTCAATCGAAGATATAGAATTGTCAAGTAGTTACTTAGCTCCTCATAGCTGTATGCATTGGAGAAAGATCTGGCAACCCACTCCATAAAAAGCACTGTTGAGAAACTTTCTGGATCAGTAATGGTCTACAGAACACCCAAAAGTCACATAGATGATGGAGTGGGAGGGGATACAATTATTACATACTATTTATTTATTTTAATTCCATTTAGTTTGATGTTAAATCTTAAAAGTTGTCTCCATGATTGGGTCATTAGGATTTGTGTTGATTATTTTATAACGCGTTTCAGAACAAGTAATTTGCGTTTCGAACGATTGTGTCGAACAAGCTTATTATAACCTAGAACATCACAATGTATAACTAAATTAGAAATAGTTGAGCAGTATGGAAATCTGTTCAAGCTGTAATAGTGGAAGTGTCCCTAGGTAGCGTCCACGGGGTTTGGCTCGAAGCAAGAGTAGACAGAAATGTGTGCATTTTATTCATATTTTAACAACTTATTTAATCATATAATAAGCATGAAACAAATTAATTAACTGAAAAATGCTCCCATTCCGTCGGTGGAATTGGCCTTTACGCACTGAAATTCCTCCCAATTCCTTGACTCATTTAATGATATGCACTAAAGAGAGAGAAATATGCAAATCCCGAGCAATCTTTCTTTGAGGTATTTTGTTTTCAAACATTTTAATTATTTGTTGTAGCGAATGAATAGTCAGTGAAATAAAAACTAAGGAACACTGCGTGTTTATTTAATTTCTGTTTTTAATGTTGTCTCAAGTTTTTCGTATTGGTTTTAAATGTCTGTGCTTGTTTTGCAGCAGTGTACACACAAGTGTTTTAAGCTACCTACAAATAAGGTCTATTGGACTGGATGGAATTCAGCCTTCGGACCAAACATTATAGAACTTTGACCTATCTAAATGACCGTTCATTCTGCAGTGGAATTCATACATGATTTAGATGACATTTATTTGAATCCTAAAGACGTGGGAAGCATTCCTGCCCTGGCACAGCTTTTTAATGCAAGGACACACAACCTCTGAATTCTTTATACGTCTAAAAATCGTTAAGCACCCTAACTAACATATTACAAGAATATCGTAGTCATGGTGATTTGTTAATACTGGCACGGCTAAATTGCGAATCGATGATAAGGATCAAGGTTCAGTAATTAAGGCCACATCAGGCCTCTTGTTTGTTTTTGATGACTAAGCTGGATCTCAGTATGTTTTTTTCTAATCTCGAATGATTAGGTGCAGTCCAGCTAGGCTGATTATACAACATACGTCAGCCTGTCAGCATAATATATACATTAACAATTTTAATAATTCACTTCGCCTGTTCGTCCATCGTGTCTTTCAATATTCTGCAAGGCTGTCTAGATTTGCTATTCTAAGAAGGTGTAAATGCTTATTTACACTAGAAGCAAAGGTAAAGTAAGGTACCTAGTAAAACTAGGTAAAGTTTAATACATTTAAGACACAAGACTTTAAGATAACACGTTACTGACATCCCGTATTATTTGCATTTATTCTTTCTACAGTTTGGGAAAGGCCTGCTCTAGTATAACTACCGCCTGTCAAGACATGGTTTGATAAATTATATGTGAAACATTCCACCGGCTTGATGAGAACACTGATGCCTTCAAATGCCAGTGTCGATGCCTAACCATTCTTTTAGCTAAACTGGAACAGACATTACCAACATATTCTGGAAAACATTTGCAGGAGAATAATGATTTACCAACGGGAAACACTTTATGTGCATGTTTAACAGGCCTACCTGCAACATTAATAAAATAATAAACAATGATTGGAATTACTAAATCAATACCAAAAGAATACAGATAAGAATATATAAGAATAGGAATACAGTGGTGTCATAAAACTTGATGTTGAATGGTTCTGTGAGAGGAATGTAGTCTAAAAGATGATGAGTTTTGGGGTATTATTAAACAAGAGGATAGATGGGAAACCTGTTAATGCGTAAACGTGCATATATTTTAGGCTGATGCAAAATAAACAGGGTTGTTCTAACATCAAGACACAATTCTAAAATAAAAACGTACAGAATTTTGAACAGTTAAAATAAATAAACCAAATGTAAACATGCAGGCATAACTCAATGACCAATGACCAGAGAGAAAATAACATTTCTTTATCACGGCACCGGTTAGTGGGTTGCATATAGTAGGAATTAAGTTAAAAAATGTATACTCAACGCTTATGTTAGAAGAGTTTAGGTTAAAGAATTTAGGAGAATTTGACAAGGACCAAATTGTGATGGATAGACAACTCGATCAGGAAATATTCTGCAACCGTTTGGGGTCACAACACCATCACCTCACAACAAGAAGTCCTGGGTTTGATTCCCAGGTAAGATAATCCAGGGCTTTCTGTGTGGAGATAGATTACATGTTTTCCCGAGATCTACATGGGTTTAAGTACTTTGGTTTCCTCCCCTGGTCCAAAAGAACATGTAGTCAAGGTAATTTGATTTATTGTGTTAGAAGGTTTTTAGTGTATTAACCCAGTGTTTGTGTCTCACCGTGAACCAAAAATTAAACAGTGGTGAAACTAGATGATGGACGGACAGACAACCACTTGGTCCAATCCAAATTGCTGAAAAGGTTCATTCTGGGTGTGATAGAAAGGTGTCAGAATACACAGTGCAATACAGTTTTGGCAACAAATGTGGGACCGACACAATCTCATTTGCTCATTTGCATCCATAATGTTATTTCTGTTATTTTATTATATGGCACCTTTGGAGCAGAGACGGTTGAGGGCTCTTATGTTTTTGTTTTTTTTTATGATGAAGTTTTTTTCCAGCTCTATTTTAGTCTCTTAGCTTATTTTAATACTGATCTGAAATAATTAAAGTGATGCAAAAAGAAAAGAGAGTCTTGGAAACAGAGGATACATTATTATAAAAGTACTTCAATAACAAGTCACTTTCAAAAAAAAGCACGTTATTTTGCTCTGAGCAAATTATTAGAGAATAATTGAAATTGTTCCAATATGCCTTTGTCAAAGCATAAAAATGAAAATAGTTATTGTGCTCCCAAATCGTCATTCTTTCAGATAAAGATAGAAAAAGGCACATTGTGTGCTGATAATTGCATACTTTCAGAGGGCAATCTGCTGCCCAGTGCTTTTATCAAGCAAGACCAGTCCTGCATTTATGAGCGGTAGAACTGACCTTTCCGATTCAGATACTTCATTGCCCCCTCATTACAAGAGCCACATTTTAAATAATTTAAAAATATTAAGAAACGCTTAAAATGTCCTTTTCTGCAAGTTCATTCTCCACCTAAAACCTCAAATCAGAAAAAAAGCTGGGATGGTAAGGAACATGCTAATAAAATAGAGATAAAAAAAACGTTCCTTCAATTTACTTACTTGGGTTATAACAATCAGTTAATAACTGCATATTGATTATGTTGGAAATATCTTACATTCCATTAATAAGCAGTTATAAAGCATTAATAGACAGTAAAACAGGATTGTAACTTGCCAAAAATTGAAGACACATCAATCTGTAATGCTAAACCTCAAATCTTGTCAGTATTAAACCTGTCAGCTTTATAAAATCATAATAAGTTTAACTATTTAACCATGTTTAAGCATGTAAACACCAACAGGGTGCCTTTTAGTCGTTATAATGATACAACGGAGCAGGAGTGGTCTGGTGGTTAGAGAACTGGGCTTGTGTTCGAAAGATTGCAGGTTTAATTCTAAGATTCAACAGGTCATGACTTAAGCGCCTTCGGTCAAGTGGTTGTGGAGGCCAAATGATCTGAAACAGCACCCGAAGACTCTCGTTCTTGGCCAAATAACCCTTATATATCCTGATAGTTTGTAATTCTACACATACAAATGAATTACCGTATTGGCCCGAGTATAAGCCGCACTTTTTTCAAAATTTCGAACATAAAAAACTGGGGTGCAGCTTATTTGTGCGACCAATAAATTCTTCAAAATCTTTTTTTCTTCGAAACTTCAAATCTAGCTGCACATTTATAACACAACATGTTATGATGCAACAATGATGGTCATGTTTGTATTTTTGAATAAGTGGTTATTGAATTTATTATCATCTCATACCGACCCAGCCAACGTGACCTCCTCTGGTCATTCCATGTCTACGTTCTTACCGAGGGCGCCCCGGGCACCGCCCGCCTCATACCAAAGTTCTGGAAGCAACGTCTTGCACCATCTAGTGACAATTGCCGTGAGCTTTGAGCCCAGTATCTACCACACCAGTCCAAAGAGAATAAATTACTAGATC
>JAOUQU010000036.1:596373-611489 GCA_028566735.1 Ammoglanis amapaensis | reverse complement strand
ATATTGATTTTTATGTTTCCTACTTTGTTAAATTATTGTTGAAAATTATTGTGAGAAATCATTTACATGATCAGCATGTGTGTATCAAACTGGTCGCCCTTCGCATTAGTTGGTACCCAAAAAGTAGCTCTTAGTTTCAAAAAGGTTGGTGACCCCTGACCTAGAAGGTTTAAATAAACCCATGACTAATTAAATAAAGATGTCTTAATAAATAAGGACCTTTTAGAGAAATACATTATTTGGGACAGTGTAGTTTAGTAAGTAGGGCTTTTGGGCTATAGACCAGAAGATCTGGGGGTTCTAATGCAGGCGCTGCTTCACCGAGTTGACCCTTGATCCTGCGCTCTGACCAAAGCTTCTATACAAGTTGGAATGTGTGAAGAAAGAATGTTAGTTGTAATTGTTCATCTGTATGTGTGTAATGACAAATAAAGAATGACGAGTTTAGCATTATCTCGTCGTTTCTGCCTGTACGTCCGTCCGTCCGTCGATTCCTGTCTCTCCCGGGTACCATTTTCAATCACAGCCTCTCCCTGGCAGAGCACTCTCCTCCATCGGCCGCTCAGGTTTCTCCGCTCATGCTGTCTCAGCCTTCATAATGTGCCCAGGGGTCAGTTCTCACAAAGCCATTTTGGGTGAAGGAAGGTGTACATAATGTCTAATGATGCAAATGGATTGGCTCATGTTGCGCAATGCATAATTAACCGGGTATAGCCATTTCCTCTCCATATATTAAGGGTGGAGGCAAGGACACGAAGATGCTTTTCTTATTCCCATCCGTCTGCTAGAAAGCTCCATTAGTGACTTTGCAGGCCGAGGGACCATCTGGGACCTTGGCATTGGCCCGTAGGACAGCTTGCTATCATAATTTTAACACGATTGGATTTCCCACTTACTCACTAGCGTGCTTATGGCGACCCACAGAAAGAACATTCACTGTACACAGTGGGTAAACATCCTAAACAAACAAACCCATGTGCTTTACATCATTGTACTCAAGAGACCAGAGACGAAAGCTGGTCGAATTCTTAGGTGCCTTAAAATTCGACTTATTGAGGTAAATTCAATGCAGTGGTAGATCGTCAAGACTAGAAAAGCCTAAACGCTGTCAGAATGACTTATGTTTTTATTTTACAATGGTTCTCGGGTAAAAATTTTTAAAATCCGCACAAAATGCAGCAAAAAACGTAACAAACTGGCAACCCTGTACATAGCAGGTACACAACTGAGGTTCGTTAATATAATAAGCGCAAATGTCACATTACGATTGCTAAATGAATAGCTTTGAACTAGTAAATAAAATGATTACACTAACCCCTAACCTCCCCCCCACACACACACACACACACACAAAACAAATCCCACAAGCCATCAGCAGGAAATAACAAACTAAGTTTTATGGGATTTCAGTTTTAAATGATGCACTACACATCACTACATGGTTAAATGTACCAACATCTTTCTCTATTATATTTATTTCTATGTTTAATTTAAAAAATAAGCTATTATTGTTAGCGTGAGGTTGATATCCACTTATCCGGTTTGCTTAACACAGACGAGACCCTTTCAGTCATGTTTACTCTTGAGAACATTTAAAATCAGTTTCCTTTTACTTTTACTTGAGTAGGTTTTTCGATTAGTAACTTGAGTACTAAAAAGTAACTCTTGTCATGTGAATCGCTGATTGTTGAATCTCACGTCTCACGTGTTCAGTCTGTGAACGTCGTCATCACTTTAGTACGAGTCTCACTGTAACAAATCTCTGGTATTCTAATTTAATCTAGTATTTCTTGTTTGTTTATTATAAATAAAGGGACATTAATTGTTAAGATAAATCAAATATAACCACAAATACTTTATTTCCTTTTTCCCAAGAAATAATCCAATAATTCCAATAAAGTTAATAACAAGTTTCATTTAACTTTCGATCATGTCGTGAACCCCAGTATCGAGAAACGTATCACTTCGTAGTGGGAGTGTATCGTTACATCACTAGAACCTTCATTATTCCACAGAACTTCAAATCCAAACACAAGACGGACTTCAGCCCCACGGTTATTATGCACATCCATTTCGATAGATCGAATAATCAATTTTTAATGACCATCCGTAGCTGAAACTGACATGCTTTAAGAGTAATGACTTCTCCTGTTTCCACTTCCTCTAACCGGCTTACTCATGTTCAGGCTCTTACTCGAATCCTTGCTGATCCTCCGGGACGATGCTCAGAACTCACAGCCTGAACCTGATATGTTTGGGTTCTGTGGCCGTCTGATTTCCAAAATTTCATTAGCACCGGGGGGGATGGGGTCTTTGTGAAGCTTTTGTTTATAACACGTGTCATCGTGGCACATTTTCTGGTCATCTCCACTAGCCATACCAGCCCCTTGTGGTCAAATCTCTTGGTATTGTAGATTGTTTAAGCAATTAAAGATAATTGTAGCATTCAGACAGTGGTGGGACCGCTGACCGGTGACCGCTGACCCCAGACCTGTTAGGACTTTGACCAGGTAAACTCAGTATTGAGATGGAATGAAATTAAACCCGAAACATATTCACTAGAGATGTAATAAGGGCAGTGTTCCAACTTACTGTGTTTATTGTGTCTGAACATCTAATTGCATTTTATTTTTATTAGAATGGGTGTCAGACAGATGGACCCTGACCAGGACCTCGCTGAGTTTTGCATCATCTCTCCGTTCTTGCCGTAACCGCTGTAAAGTATGACCGTGTAATGAAGAATGTTGTGCGACAGGAATATATCTGTTCCTGGAATTTAGTCTGCTTTGGTGACGCCATGCCCCCGAGACCTGGACCCTGACCAGTACCAAAGAGAATAAATAAATATGAATTACAATGAACATTCTTGTGAATGTTGTGTTTGTTTTTGTTTTCTCATTTACATATAAGACCCCACAGATACCTGGACCCTGACCAGAATAAAGCTGTTATTAGAAGGAAATGAAAATAAGTGTTTCTTTCTATTTGCTCATGAAGACTTTGTTCTATCAGTGATGGCTTAGTGGTTAGGGTACTGGGCTAGAGATCAGAAGGTCGCCAGTCCATGCCCCACTACCATCAAGTTGCCACCGTTGGGTTAATCAGAAAGGTCCTTAACCAACAATTGCTCAGAATGGTAGAACTGCTCTTCTTTAGTAGTTGCTTTGCATGAAGGTGGTTGCTAAATTGTGAATGTAAGCTAATTACAGAGAACTTCTCATGAATTTATTCTAAATTGGAGTAACTAGCTGAGTGAGTGACCCTTTCCCACAGACACCTCGACTCTGACCAGAAGAAAGCTGTTAAAAATAAATAAAAAATAGATTTTTGTGAAGTCTTTTGTTGTATTTGTTGCATTATCTCTGTTACAGATGCCATTTGGTATGTTTTCTGATTTGATTCGGTTGTTAGTAAAATGGATGTGAATTTTAATCTTTATAGAATTTTATTAGGTTTTGTGTCTAATGATTTAATGTAACTGTTTGTGTTTAAACCACAGAGTCACACACACACACACACACACACACACACACTCCTCACCTTGCTCACACAGCTGCTGGAAAATTGAGCTTTTATATTAACACCTCAGTAACACACAGCTCCTGGACCCCCTGCTTGATCCTTTATCTGTGCAACTGATTGCCGCCCCGAACATCCTACAGAGACTTCTAACAGTCCTACCAGCTCTGGTTTTGTTTTATTGAGGCACCGAGCCTCACTTACCCTGTTCTCACCCGGCCCGAGAGTCTGACCTTAACCACCCGTCCCGATACAGTCAGGGCTCGGCAATTGGGTGCCAGGTGAGGTACGTCTGTTTGCATATGATTACGTCTGGCGGGCGCTGCATGGATGGATGTAACTAGCTAGTTCCTCGGAACAAATGAATTATTTTGCGGTGCTGGGCAGGTGAATAGATGCTGCCTACGTGGGGTAATACACTACGTTGCCAAAAGTATATGGTCACCCATCCTAATGATCAGAGTCAGGTGTTCTAATCACTTCTGTGGCCACATGAAAAGACATGATGTATAGATAGAATGAATATAAAATTAAGTATTAATATAATAAATTGCAATTAATTAATATATACTTGACTAAACATAATGTACAAATTAAAATACTATTAAAGGATAATAGTCATGGAATGTTGATGAATATACTGTTTGTTATTTATATCCATGCATGCTCGGGTATGGTGGTGCCTACAAATCTGTCTGTCTGGTTGTTTGACACCACTGTGTGATGGTCAGCAAACCACAAGCCTCGGCCAGACCGGGATCTCGACAAGTTCTACGACAGACCTGTGGAGTAAAACGTGCAGAAACAGTGAAAGCATTCACACAAGAGTAACAGCAGCCCCTGCAGGACAGAAGTACTACTGCACCATGTGTCCAGTCTCAGGTTCTCAGTCACACACATCAGACCGATGTGAGAAGCAGCTGTGATATCATCTGCATTACAAATTGAGCAGTAATGGCTGCACCTCACACCGTGATGCACTTTCACTTGCCAATTCATTCACACCTTTTCCCACCACACAACAGGAGCAAATTCGCTCTCCTGTGTACCGACATTTTCACTCCAACCTGGCGAGTACCCTGGTAGGATTCGGATACCCTTATCTGCGCTACACGTGGCTCTAAATGCACAAGCTTAGATGAGTTAAAAGCGGACATGGTTGACCGTTGTGCATCTGGGAGTAGCCTAGTAGGGGATGCTATACAGCTCCAGGGATGCTATACAATGGCTGACCAGATGTCCTACACACAGCTTCAAAAATGCTTACAGATGGGAAAATAAACAAAGACAGAATTTAATCGTAATATTTATGAAGCATTTATTTTATTCTAAGCGACCTACAGTATCAAATCAAATCAAATTGTATTTATCATTACACATATACAGATGTAAAGTACAATGAAATGTTTCTCTTCGCATACCCCAACTTGTCTGGAAGGGTCTGCAGGGTCAGCCAACGTACAGCGCCCCTGAAGCAGACAGGGTTAAGGGTCTTGCTCAAGGACCCAGCAGTGTAGCGGAGTGTAGCAGAGCCTGGATTTGAACCCCCAACCTTTGGGTTCACAGCCCAACGCTTTACCCACAAGGCTACACTGTCCCTCCACTACTAGTCTTGGAGTCGTTGTGAAATTTCCCAATATATTAACATTTAATGGTAATAAAAGCAGTGAACAATAATTTCGTGCATAGTCTTGTGTATCTCTTCTGTACTCGTCAGTATATGTCTTTGTAGCGGCCACAGTTGGGTTTGAATTACAAATATCACCAAATATGTTTGCTATGATCACAATGATGCTCATCGCGCTGATCATTAGCAAGACTGATGTTTCAGCTTGTCAGCATTTCAGTGCTGGCTTTCATTGCAACCTTTAAATACGTATCATAAGTCGACAGATCACCATTCTCTAGGAGGCAAATCTTGAAGGGGTGATGATAAGGTAAGAATTACATCACACCACATGAGGGGATGAGTCTTACCTTATCTTTATTAAAATGTTTCTTTGCTTGGGAAAACATTTAACATCTAGATTTCAGTTGGTTTCAGTTGATTTATACTGTTTTCAACTGTTCTCTGTGCACAATGTCACATGTTCAATGTGGTTGGTAATTTTTTGAAAAAAAGTGTCTTTTTGAATGTCATAATGCACATAGCATTGTGAACAGATATTAGCTAGACCTACTTTTAAGACTCACATATTATTAATTCGTCCACCCTTTGTAAAGATTAAGGCTTACTCTTTGACCTACACCCATTTATAACAAGGTGTATAACAATTATATTCCTTTCAAATTATATGCCATCAACTATATATGAGTCCTTCCATCAGTGAGCGTAACTGTGTCTGTTTACACATAGTATGATCCATAAACACACAGTTTTGGTGTTGGTGTAAAACTGAGCATTGGTTCAAAGATTGGGAACACATTATGAATTGGGATACTGATTGTCAGTCCTTCTCATCCGACATTAGGTGTGAAAAGATCCCTTCATCATTCGTCCTTCCACTCCATGATTAAAGATGTGCAGAGATTAAAAGAATGTTTCATTTATAATAAAACCTTCTTTAAAAAAACCTCTTATTATGAAGTTTTATTAAAGTAAATTGACAAGCAGTGATTAATTAGGTACAAAAAACATTTTGTATAATATAGTACAAGCAATTAACATCTTGTCATGCCCGGTAGCTTTGTAAAAAATAGCTCAACAGACCCACTTGACCTCAACTTTGGATTAATATGGCAGACGGTGTTAGCTAGCACATGAAGTTTAATCGGAAAGGCTGTTGAACAGGGTTTAATGCTTAACCTCCAGGCTGAAGACGTCTGTTGGCTCTGTGATGCTGTGGATGGCATTTTGCTGGTTTGGTCAAGCGTTCTTTTAATTTTAAAGAGGGAAAGGTCAGCTAAAGGGTCAAATAAATTCTATGTTGTTCTGACTGGTCGTCTGTCTGATACATTCATTCATGCTGTTTTGGTATGTTGTTTTGCTGTAGTTCTTAAGCGTGATAAACTTTCTATATGGTGCACCTTAAATACTGGATGTTAGTTCTTTAGAGCGCCCAAGTGGGGAAGTTACACACTACTACACAGATTTAGTTAGAACTCTTTGATTCATCACTCGAATGGGCTTGTACAATAGGAAATAGAATTGATAGGCCGCACTTGATGAGATATGATATACAATTACATAATTAAACATTTAATTACCCAACTTAGATACATTCTGCACTAACAGAAACAGAATACTACATAATGCTCGGCCTACGACATGATGTATTTGTTCATGCATCATATATTAGGCAACTGTATAAGATAAGACTTTATTGATCATATGGGGGGGGGGTGGATTTGTTCCGGGATGAAAGAAGCATGAAAGAAAAACAGAAATAAATAAAAAAGGAACTGGTTGTACTACTGGTTGAACTAGTGTGTTGTATTTACATTTTTTTCATTATAGTAGCTAAATAAGTAGTTTACTTATGTGTGTTATTTAAAAGATGCAATATATTCAGTTATACTTTTTTATCAATTATATTTTTCCAAATGATCTTACTTATATGTTTTTAATCTGTATGAGAAAACCAGACTATCCAGAGTAAACTTACACAGAAACAGAGAAAACAGCAAACTGCAGACGATAAGGTCAGACATGGGAATCAAACCCAGGACCTTCTTGGTGTGAGGCTACAGTACAATTATTGCCAATGGGACACCCCAAAAAGAGAAATGTAAAATGGATCATTGATACTTAAACATTTTCAGTCAATATGGTAAATTTTTGAAAGATTTGTTGGCCAAAATCTAGTCTGATGCAATGGCATCAATTTTCCAGTTCACAATTTTAGCACATATTTATTATGCTATTTTTTTTTTACTCAGTACCAGATGTTATGTAAAAAGTAATATAGGAATGTGAAGTAAATCTACTTTAAAAAGTGCAAAATATGAATTAAGCCTGTAGCCTACTGTATTGCACTTGTTGCAATATATAGTTGTTTATACATTGCATATAAAGTAAAGATAAAAGTGATATCACATTGTTATTCTTATTTCTTATTAGTATTAAGTCTGCATGGGGGTTTGGTGATTAGCAGTATCACCAGACAGCAAGAAGTCCTGGGTTTGATTCCCAGTAAAGGCAATCTTGAGCTTTCCATATGGAGTTAGTATGTTCTCCCCGTGTCTGGATGGGTTTCCTTTGCATACTCCGGTTTCCTCCCACAGTCCAGACATGCAGTCAGGTTTGGCGACAGTTGAAGTGTTTAGTGTATTCACCCAGTGTGTGTCCTATCGTTACCCTAAATGGGATTATGCAGTGTTAATACTAAATAATGGAATAGAATTATTAATATATGAAAGTATAAATTTTTAATTGAATAGAATTTAGAATACTTTTCACCAGTGTTTTATTTCACATAAGAATTATACCTCCACGTTTAACCTAATCCTTCCACACCTAAACAGTACCTAAACGCAGTAGTATGCCGTAAATTGTTGTTTGTTTATTATTTATTAACGTCATGTTTTACACTTCTAGGTAACATTCATGGCAGGATACACAAGTTTAATTTAATACACAAGTCACATCAAACACACTTATGGACAATTTCGTATTTTTTTATTTCCCTTACCTGCAAGTGTTTAAACTGTGGGAAGAAACCGGAGCGCCAGGAGTAAACCCACGCAGACACGGAGAGAACATGCAAACTCTACCCGGGCTTGCACGTGGTCTGCAATACACCTCAGCACCTAAGCGACACCCATACTGAACACTGATTGGTTCAAAGTTTTCAAAGGCCCGCCCCCTTTTCACCTCGCTTTACTATGTTACGCATCCACACTAATCAGTGACAGTTTCACAACGGCTGTGATTATTAACGCTTGCTCGTTCTCTCTCATTATTCTAACCTGGAGTTATTTAACTTTATATTACTGTAATAAAAAGCCGGTTTCAGCGTCTCCGCGTTACAGGCTGCGGTTCTGTAAGTTTCTGACGTCACAAGAACTACGAGACTTGAATACTCTAAGGATATGCTCTGTAAGTCTGAACCATTTTGAGGACTTTCCTTGGTTTCTGACTCTGCCAAGCGCTACACGCATTACTTTCCCTCTTTCTCTCATGAAAAAAGCGAATTCTGGGAGGGAATGGATGGAGAAATGAGTCTTCCAAGGTGCCCAGGAGCTTCCCAAACATTCACAGTATTGACGTTTCTCATGTACGTGTTCTCAAGTGCATTAGCGAAAAGACACGTCGTGTACTGGAACTCCACCAATACGAGGTAAGATCATAAATCACTGCGCCATCTCAGTAATACAAGCTGTAATACTTACTACTGACACTGAGGCTAGAGATTATAATGATTTATGCTTTTCTACAATGTGCCATGCTCTACCAATTCCTTCTTAGTTTGCTTTATTTTAATAGTCAGAAGTCAACTCTTCTGTGCCCATATAAATAGGTCTAGTTTGCCTCAAAGCATTTCAAAGTGCATGGACCAGTTCTGTACAGTCAGCTCATTCTGTCTGTTCTCCTCTTGCTTTGGTTCAGTACTACTATTGTTTACTGACTTTAGTGGCTTGGGTTTACTATGGGCGCTCAGGTTTTCTCCCACAGTCCAAAAACATGCGGGTCAGGTATACTGAAGGTATGAAATTGTCCATATCTGTGTTTGATGTTACTTTGTGTAACGACTGATATGACTTGTGTAATGAGTCATGGGTGTTACGTAGAATTGTAAAAAAAAACCATGACGTTAATAAATGAAGAAACAACAACAACAACAACATCAAGTTTGATATATGAGTTGTTTACTTTCTGTATAAGTAGACTAGTGCAAAAGCCAAGGTCAGGGGGGTGCCATGCAAAGTCTGTTTGATTTTAGATAGTGTCAAGGATGTTTTAGCTCAGGTTTCTTTTCAGAATCCAGCCAAATGTCATGAGCCATAAGAAATTGGCTGCGGAAAATGCTAACAAATAAATACGAGCACAAAACAAACACATTTTTAAATGTTACATTTTTAAAAAACTACAGTTGAACCAGATTGCCATTTTTTGTATGCTTTTTACACTAATGGGAGTTTTATTCCTATTTTTATTATTTTAAAAAAAAATAAGAAGTTTTATTCCATGCAGTGAAACACATATTTACACACAGTCGTGATCACACACTAGGGGGCAGCAGTGAGCACACATTCTTGTCACAGTGGGCAGCCTTAGCCACGTCACCTTTGGAGCAGTTAGGGATTTAGTGTCTTGCTCAAGGCCAGTTCGGCTGTCTACTCTCTACTCTGTCTTTGCTCAGAATTGAACTGACAACCTTCTGATTGCAAGTCAAGTTCTCGAACTATCAGGCAACGACTGACCATCAGTTATTGTTTGTTTTCACTGTATGTCTATTTTCTTCTTGCGCTCTAGCTGCAAAATCCTGAACTCTCCAGTGCAAAATTCTAGGTGCCTTCCAAACCGCACACTTCGGGGAAGTGACCCTGCAACAGACCTGTTCAGGTGAATCGTGTGTCTCCCACTGTGACCCTAAATAGGATTGAGTATTTTTGTGGTAAATCTAGGTAATGAATGGCTAGATAGACAGACTAAAATTTAGTTGAGGTTCTCTAGCTCTCCGAAGTTTACCCACTATGAATGAATAATTTTATTCACATAACTCCTTCATTCTTTTTCAAAACGAGATAAACACCATTTGCCATGACATTCTTTATTATATTGAGCTTTTTCGTTCCATGAATAAAAAATAAATGTTTCATATCAGGTTGCTGTATTTCATTGTTTATTTGTGCTGCAAATTGTAGTTTTTCTCCAAACTGTCATAAGCGCCGCATAGGTTTTTTTGCCAAACTCCTCTCAACCAATCAGTGAGCTCGGCCAGCTGTCTTATCCTTCCAACATAGCTGCGCCCCCCAAGCAAGGATTTTTGTTTACAAATAGTTTCTTTTAATACTTGTGATGGTTCTGAAGAACCTGTGAGATCTACAGCAGGTAGTAAACAACATCGTTTAAATAAAGAGCCACGAATGAGAACAAATTCACTATTCTGGTGACAAAAGATTTTTACCTGCAGATATATTAACACCCAGTTCATTTTCAGAACTTTTATGACAAAACTAGTGATAACAAAATGATTGTTTAATTAGTGGTTTTGTCACGTGCTGTTTATGGCACTTCGAAGGGTTCTGCATTCAATAAAAATGAACGAACTAGTCATTCATGTGATTGTTATCTTTTAGTTATTTATTTTCTGGGCTGGAAAGTGAGATTAAACATAAATGAATGGATATTATTGAACTGTATATATTTTTGATTATTTGATTTTATTATAATTGTATGATGAGAGTTCATGATATATCTACTTCATGTTTTCTTGATTTAAAAAGCAAAAAGACTATGGATATGGATTTAAAGCCTTTTAATTGAAAGAATTAAACTTTTCATTCATAATGTTATAAAAATGTAGCTAAATTGTCATTATGTAAATATAGGAAAAATGTGTGGGTCTGGGTAAACAAAACAAAATAGATTTATTGTGTTTTAGAAAAGAGCTTTTTTTCTACAAAGCAGTTGCCACCGCTTCTTGATTTAGAGACGGCTGCTTTTAACTGGTTGAAAGTCCTGTCCCTTTCATTTCATAGGCAAAATGCTATTTGTTGAATGTGTGTAGTGTGTTGAGAGTGTGTAGTTTCCACCCAAGTGCTCAATCTGGCTACTTTCAGTGCACTTTTCAGAGTTTTACTGTGCTTCCTCAATGCACTAAAATAAAAATAAAACGTAGGTAAATTAAAGAAAAACTCTGGATATGGTTTCCGTGATCTTTGGCTCATTCACACACTTGGCTTTGGGCTCTTGCCAAGTCTTGCCAGTCTGTTCCCAGTAGTTGTAAATGTAATGGGTTCTGATAAACTAGTACAGAAAAGTCACAAGTCACCAGATGCTGTGATTCATAATCAATTAACACTAGAACTACCAGGATTTTCATATGACCTCTTTTTCAACCGGGGGGGGGGGGGGGGGGATCCCACCTTTTCTCCAACTTGTTCCACAGAAGATTGTAGAGTGTAGTAGAGTGTAAATGTAATGGCCTAATTTAAATAATACTGGCGATGAGAAGAGCTATTCACATTTGCCAAATGGCAGTTCTCTGGGATTTAAAGGTATAATTGCCAAATGGCAGCGGTTTGGTAGTTCTAGTGTTAAAAGGAAGATAAGCTACAAACAGTATACAGTTTTAGAGTATACTATTAAATAGACTTTATGCTGAAATACTGTCGAAGTGGATGAGCCATATTTGTTCTGTGTTGTTGAGGTGCTAAGTTTAACTCCTTATTACCAAGGTTCAGCTTTACATTATTGCCAAGTCATTGAAGTCTTAAATGGCTCTGTAAATGTAAATGATTCAATTGGATTTAGCTTTTCCAGTTAAGAGCTTGTTTGTTCCTAACAGTGAAAACTTGTAAGCCAGTTGTTGTTTTCCAGCCTCATTAAAACTTTGAAGTGACCTGTCATTTTACAAAGTCATACCTGGATTTTAAGCTTCTTTATAGCAGAGCCTTGCTCTTATTTCTCAACTTTATAGAACACATATAGAACTTAGTGCACAGTTAATCACCTGTTTCATTTATCATCAGACAAACATCAGACATTTTTTCATTTTCTATGTATTTATTTTGACAATTGACAATGGAAACTTTTCAGAAGGACCAGACAGGGATCTCAATCCTTTTTAGGCCCAGTAAATTAGCCTTTTTTATTTTGTCTACCGTCTGTACCATTTCAGTGTCATTGTGGTGCTATACAAATTTTAGTGCAGTTTTTATTCTGCATGCATGTATGAGTGAATAGCAGGAGTGTCATTAAATCCAATTTATTGGTAACCATGCTGCAGTAAAACGTTGCTGTTCTCCTTTGAAATCCACGTGCAGGGTTTGAGTCTTGTAGTCAGAGCAAAAGACATGGATTAATTAACATATAGTAATAATGGCTTAGTGGTTAGGGTACTGGGCCAGAAGCTCGCCAGTTCAAGCTTCGTTACCATCAAGTTGCTACTGTTAGACCCGTGAGCAAGGTCCTTATCTCTCAGTTGCTCAAAACAGTGCTTTGTTGTAAACCTAAGTTGCTTTTGATAAAGGCATGAAATTCTGAAAATGTGTGTATATTTAAAAAGAAAATCAGCCATGCAACAGCTGATGGCTAGTCCCTTATATGACTTATAAAATGTCTTAAATTAGTAATTGCAAAAGGAAACAAATCACACATCTTGCATTTTGTACGTCAGACTTAAAATGCGGTTCCAGTTTTGGCAGAATTTTGTTCTTTATTTTCTCTTTAATGACCGATTAATGGTCTAAACAACTTGCACTGTAGTGGATAGGACACAGTATGCCGTATACAATGTGTGTTACAGTGGGTAGTGTGTAGTATGTACTGTGCGCGGTATGCAGCATACAATGGGTATCACATTTTACATTATGTTCTGTGCCGTATCCAGTTTTATCAGGGGTCGGTCTTTCCCCATCATGCTGTCCTCTGCATCTTCGGCTCTCACACCAACTCTTTTCATATCTACGCTGACCACATCTCTATTTAGTCTTCCTCTCTGACTCCTGCCTCGCTGCTACATCTCTAACATCCTCCCACCAATATATCCACCGTCCCTCCTCTGCACATGCCCAAACCATCTCAGTCTGCCCTCTCCCAATTTGTGCTGCCCTTCTGATGGTCATTCTGATATTCCAGCAGTAGCATAGTGGTTAGGATACAGGACTAGTAATCCAAAAGTCCTCACGAATAATAGGTTGCTGCTGTTGGGCCCTTGAGCAAGGCTTTGAACGCATAATTGCTCAAACTGTATACTGTAACTACTGTAATGGAAGTCGCTTTGGATAAAGGCATCTGCTAAATGCTGAAAATGTACTAATTCACATTCCTATTCCTTTTCATCTTGGTTACTCTTGAAGAGAACCTCAACCTCTTTAGCTCTGCTACCTCCAGCTCTGCTTTCTGTGTCTTAGTCAGTGCCACTGTCTTCTAACCATGCGACCAATCTGGTCTCACTACTAACTTATAAACCTTTCCTTTCATGTTTGCGGTGACCCCTTTCGTCACAGATCACTCCCGACACTTTTTTCCATCCACTCCATCCTGTCTGTGCTCTCCTACTTTGCCCTCCCACACACTCCCTATTCGCTTGGAGAGTTAAACTACTCCTTGTTGCCGGATTGTTCTATCTGCTTCCGTCTCATTCACAAACACGCATTTCCTTCTATTCAGGGCATACTAGGTTCTCTTCTACCTGTTCCCTGCTTTAACTATTGATCACAATGTCGTTATAACAAACTACGCCTGTTCCTGTCAGACCTTATCGTTTAGTCCGTCATCATCAGAGCAAACAAAAAGGGGCGGCAGAGCGAATCCTTGATGCAGTCCCACCTTCACCGTCTCCACCAGCATATCTCACCACAGTCATGATGTTCACGTACATGTTGTGAACCAAGCAAACATACTTTTCAGCCACTTTACAGTTCTTCTCTTGGTGCTAAGTCATAACCCTTCTCTAAAGACACATTGGAGCCCTTTCTGACCTTCTCCATACATCTCTTTCAACCTTCTCAAAACAATATAAAGCATTTTTGTATTACACTGGGTAGTGTGCAGTATGTACTATGTGCAGAATACAATATGTATCACAGTAGGTGTTCTAAGATTATATTTAGCCATTAAGGTGGGCTGTGCTTTTTATTGTAGCGGTCATTTACTCAGTAATTCAAGTGTAATCACAGTGTTTCCACAAATTTAATATGTACTTTTATGTAAACTGATAAGTGCACGTTTTGCACTGAGATTTGTTTTGCACAAACCAGTTTGCTCTGGATTACACAAAATAGACATTTCAAAATCACTTGGATGAATTATAGAGAAATTATCTGATTGCAGATACAGCTCTCGATGATCACATCTATTCCTAGCAATAGGCCTGGTGATTACTGGTCTTGGGCAATGCGGTTGCTTCAGAGCTGTGTGCGTGTGTGCGTGTGTGTGTGTGTGTGTGTGTGTGTAGGGGTTTGGGAATGTACTATTTTCGAGCTCTTCAGAAGTTTATTTGGGTGCACCTGCACTTCCAGGTGTTACATAAATGCTGATTGGCTGTTCAGGGTAAGAGACCTTGGGGGGCAGTTAGGCCCCACGCCTCTGTGTAAGGTGCAAAGACATATTGTGTGCTAACACACACAGATAAATTGTGGAGGAGGGTAGAGTTCAGCTGACCACATACTATGTTTTGTACACCTCTTGTCATTGGTATGTGGTATTTGTTCCAACCAACCCAGGTGGTCACATGATCTGCTATGAAATCAGTAAAACTAGTGAACCCAGGTGTGATCTGATCTGGTTGGAATAAAATCCAGCAGTCACACCGGCTTGTTGAGAACGGGTTCGAGACGCCTGATCGAAATAAAGGTTGATATGTTTTTAGAATTCATACTACAAGGTATCAAATGCAGATTTTGTATCAAATGCAGATCCACAGTGTCTCTATGAGCTCGGTTTTTATCTTACCCCTTGTATCTTATCTTTTATCTTTGTCTTTTAT
>JAOUQU010000036.1:564879-579508 GCA_028566735.1 Ammoglanis amapaensis | reverse complement strand
GTATCTCTACAGGGATCTTGTGTGTGACTACGGGACAATTTACACATTTCCGATCAACCTAGTGCATGTTTTTGGACCGTGGGAGGAAACATATATATATGCAAAATATTCAGAATATATTGTCTCTGCGTACTGTATGTATTTCTAATTAAAATATGATCTTTTTTCACCTTAGCTCAATGGGCAAAAACGTTGATAATTAAACAAAAATTAAATGTTATAAAATAATAACCAAACCAAGTTTGGATTAGGTTGTGCAACAAGCCCACAATCCAGTGTCCAATACCTTTGTCCAAATATTGTGTATCTTAGGAATGTGATTTTGACTGCAATTGAAATGACTCACTATTCTGCTTATTCAAAAATAATTAACAGAGGTTTTATTGATTTTAATATTTAAACAGTCAAGGGTGGATGATTGGTTATAAAATTTAGTTTCTGGTTAAGACCTTAACCTTCACATCCAAGTAAAACATTAAAAGTACAAGATATGAATAAAGTCATGTGACCGACCTACTCATTCCAGACAATACTTTCAAACCCTATTGGGTGAACACTTTCAATGATGCCTCCTTCAGTCAGTTTAATTAGTTGCATCTTCTGGTGCCACCTAATGTAGGGGAATCAGTGCCAAGCATTTTTATTTAGGTATATTCCTATCAAAATTTCAAATTTATCAACAAACTCAAATTCACTTTTTCTTTAAATCATCCACCATCCATGCCTCTAAAGCAAGTCCTTCCCAGTTTTACACACACTGGCTCTCTTACCCCCATGGGCAGGACTTGCTACTACAGGCAACCTGGCTCCTCCTCTGGGTGTGTGGGGAGTTTTTAAATGCCTGCTCGGGAATGTTGTTGTGTTCAGGAGACTCGAGAGACAGAGAGGCGCGTCCCTCTGAATGAACCAGAAGCAGCCAGGCTTCCTGCAGCTACAGTTCTAGGCAAAGGTAATCTAGAACTTTTTGAATAGGAACCAGATCTCCCAGAAGAACTTGAGCAGATCCTCAAAGATGGGCGAAGACGGCACACGTGCAGACCAAAGCGCATCCACTTTGCCACCCTCGAATAACACCGATTCCCTACCTTCAGGAGACATGGATGCTCAGGATCTGTTCGTGCCCAGTACTTCTCCGACCTCTCCGGTTCAGACACTCACCCGGAAAACATCAAAAAACCCACTCAGCCCTACCGGCACAGGGAACCCAGTGAGTGCCATCACGGTGGTGGCCCTCCTGGACCAACTGGTGGTGATGATAGAGACGGTCCAGGAAAACCAGAGACGCATGGAGAAGCGGCAGACCGACCTGGAGGTCACCGTGCGAGCCGTGCAGGGAGACCTGACCCGTCTGACCAAGAGCCATGGGACCACGTTGGGAGGTGTCAACAAGCTGCTCGAGCGCACTCGCAAGACCAGCCTGTACGTCAAGGAAGTTAGGGAACGTCTAGAGAGGCAGAGCGGCCAGGTGAAGAGACTGGAGTCCAACCATGCACACCTGCTAAAGAGAAACCACTTTAAAGTGCTCATCTACCAGGTATGAATCACTTATATGTATGCATTTTTTTAATTAGGAGAATAACAGTGTTTGGTAATTGGATACGTGAAAGGCCTTACAGCATGCAAATCATGCAGTCCTTCTGATGGCAGGTGTGTGCACAGGTGACTGAAACCAAATGTCACCATTCAGTCTTTACTAAACTGGGTCATTCTGTGCAAACTGAAATATAAAATAGTATAAAAGTATAGTAGAAGCATATGACCAAAAGAGTCTTGACCACACCCACAGGTAACAGACAACAGGTGTGTTAAAAGGTGTGGTGAGTTAATTATATCAAAGAAAAAATATCCAACCTGGTAACAATATTGCTATGAATTCTGTGCTTAAATTGTTTTTTTTCTTTTCAATTTAATAAACTTCAGTGCTCTGTTTGGGTGCATTGGAATACTAAATGTATTGCAAGCTTAAATTCCCATAATCATTGAATACAACTTCAAAAGCCTTCTTAGTAAACAATCCCTAATAATAGAGATGAAATGCTCATAAGTCATAATAACTAGGTTATGATCACATTTACTTTCCTGAACATTTTATCAGTTCTAGATACCAAACTAGGTTTAAACTAGGTTTGATAGTACTCAATATGCAAATGTAACGCATAGATTTATATCTGATATAATATCGTTCGTATATAAACTATACACAAATATTTGTGCAAGTTATATATAAAACATGTTAGAAATTTGAACAATGTGTCTGGACCATAAAATTATTTTATATACTGTATGATGTTTGATGTTTTTAGTGTATATAATTTATGCATAAAAAGATAAAATGAATATTGTGTGACATCAATAATAGGGAAGGAAGAATCTTAGTATATGTACATGTACACTTTATTATGGATATTTCATATATGGTGCAAACATATAAACATATATCTCTGTACCTCCAGATTATACATCTAGTATAGTGTAATAAGCATAAGTGGGTAGCACTCTCACCTCACAGCAAAAAGGTCCTGTGTTCGAATTTACAGTTGGAACAAGTTGGGTCAGTTTTCAGTAGAGATTACATGTTCTGCTGTATTATATGTGTGAGTTTCCTCTAGGAGTTACTTGGGGGAAATCAGAGGGAAATTAGTGTTGGGAATCAGAAAACATGTATATCCTTACAGGTAGCATATGTGTGTGGGGGGGGTGTATAATACATGTTATGTATTATATTTATGTGTAGGACCATGGCCATGTGAACTGTAGCAGGTGTGACAAAGCAGTTCTAAGTAACAGTTGCTCTATCTGAGTCTCACATTTTGTTGTCGTTACCTTCAGCCAAATAATGAATAGCTACAATGTTTACGTTACGCTGGTTGACTTTCTCTAGCCGTAAATTACAGACCAAAATCTAGAGTGCTGCCTCAACTAGCTTATAAAGCGTCTGTTGGGTGTTCTTGGTTCTTGCTAATCTTTAATTGTATACTGACTGAATTATCCCTGCCTAATTAGCCCAGCAGATCTTCTCTGGTCACCTCAGGGCAACTTGTGTGTGATCGGCCCGCTAGCGGTTACTCTTCGACCTGTGGAAGCATGTAGAAACGCTTTCAAAGCCATTTAGGCATGTGTGGCGTGAATATTGTGCAAAAGCGTTTCTAAGGAAGACAAAAAATGAGTGATTCTGTGTATATGCCATATGGCTCAAGCTTGTAGGTAAACTAATGTTTCTACCAGTTGTTTATTTAGGAATTTGTAGCCATTCTGTCAAATGTTTTGTAAAGTTTGGCATTCCAATTTATCACAAAATGATGGCGTGAAGTTTTGAACAGAGTTGTACAAGCTACTGCACTGTGACATAGATGTGGCATGTCTTGGCATATGCAGCTGTTCATTGTTTTACAGTCTTAAGGGCACTTAGCAGCAAATTAATATTATTCTAGTCTTGCTTGTAAGTATAGTCTGTGAACCTGGCATGTTTCAAAAAACTAAATTCTATGTTTTTAAGCCCAAAGAATATGGAGGCATTTGAAGGCTGAAGACAGAAGGTGGGGCTTTTTAACACCCGTGGCACTTAAGAATTCCTGTGCAGATCTTTGTAAGGGCAGGTGGAGGTTTTAGCATTTTTAACGTCAATTGCACCATTGAGAAACAATGTGAGTGCTTGTGTGGACACGCAGAAGCGAGAGCTGCACTACAACAGGTGGGATTATTTGCACTGTTGAACATTTCCTGGATACTAAAGGTATGAAGAGAGTCAAAGAATTACTTGGAAAAAAATACGATGAATGTTGTGTTACGGAGTTTTGCAAAGAATGTCTAAAGAAGGATGCATGGTAGCACGAGTAATGTGTAATAAACAACAAAGACTAGCTGTCAGATGTATTAGAAAAGCATTGCTGAGACGGTAAACGATCCCAGTACGATATAAAGTCAGAATCCAAAAACATGTGGATGATGTGTTGAATTTATTCTTTAAGGTGTTTTAGGTTAAAGTGTGTAAAAAATTTTCGGTATGCAGTTTGGGGCCCATCAAAGCAAACATCTGCATTCAGCAGACAGTTTTCACTCCAACACTGATCACAAGATGTTTTAGATCACAAGTAAAATGCTTCTATTTGCAGCAGCCCTGCAATCCATTGATGCTTAATTTTTTTCCCTCCCACTTACATAGACATTTGTGTAGATGCCCAGTCGGCCAAGATATTAACTTACATTCATACCTGGGGATCAAGGGTGGAGTGCTAGATTGGTCATGAAGGAACAGAAAGAAGTATGTAGTATGATTTGATATAATTGATCTAAATTTATTTATTTTAGCCTGTGGCTTGTATGGCTTAATTAAGTAATCATGAGGAGGTGTTATACATACGTTTGGCAGTTAAAAGCTGTAGGAGACTTAATGTCACATAACTGGTTCTTGTTTTAAATCTTTTAGACCAATAGCAACAAATTATATTGCAAATATAGTAACACTACTCAAATTTGTGTTAAAATAATCAAGATCCAACTTTATATTCCAGTTGTTTTACGAATGTTATAATATGTTTAATGTTGTAGGTAATGTTAAATAGATGCATTTGCACTAGTAGTCTCAGATTATTTCCCCTGAAATATCAAACAAAAATGTCACATAATGTAGAATCAACAAAATATTTCCAAAGTAAATCCATCTTATCTAATAATTCTAATAATAAATCTTTCAAATTCTTATCTTCTTTTGAATCTGCAAGTTTCAAATTTCTGGTGGTGTGCAAAGAAACTCGTAGAATTGCACAGTGCACCTGATTTAATTATAATATTTATAAAATATGTTGCAGTTGTAAAATTGGTTGGTAGGATGTAAAACAATAACTAGCAATCATGTTAATTAATTTAAGCTTCTTGAAGCTTTCAGCACCCAAATTATCCATCTCCAAAAGTATTTGGACACCCCAGCAGCCATGTGGGGCAGCCGTGGTGGTTACATAACTAGGTTTTTGATCGGACACTGGGCATGTGTACTCACTACTGCCCCTAGTGTGTGTTCACTAGTGTGTCTAAACGTGTGTTTCACTGCACAGATTGGGTTAAATGCAGAGGAATGAATGAGCCACATTCATTGCTAACATGTTTCTAATACAAAAAGAGAGCTTCAAATGTAATCTGTCAAAACTGGAATATCATAGTGCTGACTGACCTCTGAACAGAGAACAACAAAGCACTAACACCAGACAAAACAAGGCAAAACAAATTGTTTTACTTTATTCTACTGTGAATGCGAGTATGTCAGGATAGTGACTCATATGTCTTCACCTTTAGTGAACTGACTATACTTTAATGAAACAGGTTGCTTTGCATGTGTGGGTGAGGTTAATGCTGTTATCAGTTGGGTGTGTCTGCTTTTTCACAACGTGGCAAAATGGTGGCGTTCATTCACTACCATGATTACAATGCCAGATCAGGTGTTGCTTTTATGGAACACAGTCTCAGTTTTCTCTTCCTCAGTGGCAACAGTTGAACACAAACAGACCGTAAAAGTAGATAAACTTGAACTATCAAGTCAGGATTCTGGATTATATTTTAAAAAGATGAAATCTGAAGTGTCACTCTGCTATTCGAACATTTTTAAGGATTGCTAATGAGCACAACGACTTAATCACCGACTGTTTTGCTTCTCTGTTTGTTGCCTGTGAGATCTCATGTTTGTCCCATGCCCTGAATCCACAGTTTTGCATTTTGATGATTTTTTTCACTCTTTCCCAATCCACTGTAATGAAATGTATCATATATAATGCTTTGAAAGATCAACATGCATCAATTGTGCATTCAAATTTTTATATTTCATTCATGATGTTTAAATGTAAATGATGTTGGTTCATGATTACAGCATGTTTGCATTATCAAAGATAATTTGGCAAAGCCGATGCTGTTGTATGAGTTTATATGAAACATATTTTAAGACTTTGTCCTAAAAAACATTCTGAAGCTGTGTAGCCTAGTGGGTAGAGTGTTGGGCTGTGAACCCAAAGGTTAGGGGGTTCAAGTCCAGGCTTTGCTACACGGCCACTGCTGAGTCCTTGAGCAAGACCCCCAGGGGGCGCTGTACGTTGGCTGACCCTGTGCTTTGACCCCAACTTCCAAACAAGTTGGGATATGCGAAGAGAAACATTTCGTTGTACTGTACATCTGTATATGTATAATAGCAAATAAAAATTCAATTTGTAATTATTATACATCCCCTAATAATCAAGTGCTAGGATTTAAGTCATACCTTCCCAGCTAAAGTTTTCTTGGTGTTATCAGTGAAAAATTGTATAAATGTTACGTGACCTTGGTTTTTTAAAAATTGTAACATTGTAACAATATAATATAAACGTTTTTCTAAACTTTGTAAACTAAACAACTAAAATACAATTCAAAAAGGAAATATATTGTTTTATAAATAAAACTCACACAACATTAGTTTCCCCACATAAATAAATAATTGTGTTGTTAACTGAAACTATATTAATGATTGTGGTTTTGAAATAGAATGTCCATGAGCTGAAAATCATGTGTTTACATACCATTGACAATTTAGTTCTTGTTATTTCCATAACAGTGAGTTTGTAATGTCTTGGAAAGATTTTTTGCCCTGATTAACACAGATTATTACAAATAAAGAAATGAATAAAGAAATAACTATATTTGTTTTGGAAACGTTCATGGACAATCATCCCTAACGAATGACACACCAAACAGAACTATTTGTATTTACCCTTCAATTGTTGAATAAACTGCCACTTTGTTTTTGCACTTTTTTTAAATACATTTCCTGTTCAACTATTACACGTTTATTTAACTGGAGGTCCAGTAGATCAGGTTAGTGTGGTATGTGGCTGAGTGTTTAGATGCTTAATCTGAGTAAAAAAGTTGTTCGTTGTACAGGATTGCACTGATTGACATGTACAAAGTCACTTGTTTGTTTTTGGTAAGAATTGGTGCGGTTTATTTTATTAATCAAAAACATTCATGGCATCATTTAATAATAGTAGTAATAATAATAAATAATAATTACGTAAATGGTTATTGTACAACCCCAATTCTAGTGAAATTGGATCGCTGTGTAAAACATAAAACATAATATGACGATTTGCAAATCATTTTGAAACTATATTTAAGTGAATTTATATTCTTTCAATTTGATGCCTGCAAGACGTTCCAAAAAAGTTGGGATGGGGCCTGGAAAACACCTGTTTGGAACATTCCACATGTGAATATGTTTATTGGAAACAGGTGAGTATAAAGGCAGCATCCCCATAATCGCTCATTAAGAAGCAAGGATGAAGTGAGCTGCAATTGCACTTATTGCAAAGCAGCAATAACCTGGACGGGGCGCAACCCATTGCCTCCATCTATCCCACCTCCATCAGAAATAGGTGGCCATGTCTTAATGGCACAGCTGAGATTCCAAAACTCAATGCACTACCTGAACATGGTAGATCTTACATTGAAGGCTTTGGTCCATTAATACAGTTAAGAAAACGCCTCAATGTCTGTCCCATAATCTTTTCAGCAAGCAAAGGTTAAAGCATGTGCGTTCATTTCTATGTAATCAACAGTTTGTTTGTGTTCGGCTACTTCTTATCTCTTTCCCAGAGCTCAAGTGAGATCTTCCTAACCCTCCTGAGAAATTGCACTGTCCAGTGAAATAATTAAAACTTAATAATCACTTTCAAAAACAAGCATATATGAAGTAGTCAAATGATAATAAAAAGACATTCGTTTAAAAAACAAAAGCTTTCCACATACTAGTGTAACAAGCACTGGTCCAAAATTGGATAAGTACACAAGGGAGGTAAACAAAAAGACAGATAGGTAAGAAATATGCCAGATAGCTGAGAGGCTAGGAACGATGAGAAACAAATGGTTGATTGTGAAAATAAGTGTGAATATTTGCTCAGGCCGGCTCATTCTCATTTCTCCAGATCAGGTTCATCGGCGCTTTATCTCATTCTTATCGACTTTCAGCAGCTTGATATGAAGATATCAGTCCAGATATTAATATTAAAGCGTGTTGCGTGTTAATTCAACAGTCAAGATAGCTTGTAGTCACATATTATCTAAAATCGGAAGGTCCTTTATCAGACAGATTGATTTTTAGGATGCTGTCCTTGTAACAAAATCATGTACTGGGAAATTTACTCGAGATTAACTTGCTGTGTGAATAAAACGACTTTGAAACATCATTAATAATATAATACTATCATTTAATGGCATGGTTTTACATTTTAGGAGAATGTTAACTTTATTTTACTGATACACATGCACGTGTAGTATTAGTCTTGAACACTATAGTGTTTTCTCTTCTCAGCCATCTCTCTGTGTTTAGTTTTGAATCAATGCTGCAGGTTTAAATCAATGCCAGCTACTGATTGGCTCACTTACGAATGGACATATTTATTAAAATTGCCACAAAGACAATATTTAAATCAGCAAATTTGTGCAGTTTGAGAGACGACATGAATATAATTGTATTTTTTAGCTTCTGGGGGTTAGAACCTAGAAGGGTCAACATGATCAAAAAGTTCATAACCCCATTTTATGTGACGGCATCGCTAATAATATAAACATAACTGAATCACTGATTTTACCGATAATAATGTAGTAATTGGTAAACAAAATTTATTTTCTTTTGGTCTTTATGTTAGTGTTTTTCCTTGATCATTAAATCTTTATTATTGGCAGGATATTGGCATAGGATATGTTGTTTGTGCTTAAATCAATTTTATTTTTATCACCGTTTTCATGCACGACAGGTCCGGTTCTACTATACATGAATACCTAGGACTGGATGTAGGATTTAGGTGTCACCACTCAGACATTACCAATGATGTACATGTTGTCAATTGGCTAGTGAATACCACAGCCTCAAAAGTGAGTTAGTTAATTCTGAGGTAGTTAGAATGGAATTAGAATGTGAAAAATGTTATATTTAAAACCTGTTTGCCAGAAGGTTGGGTTAGTGTGTGCAAAAATCCTAAATGTGTGTATTGTTTATTCGTTTTTATTACCCACTATGCCCAACACCTACTATAACACTGAGCAGGGCACCACAGAGACAAAGACTGAACCCAGATCCTAACGGCTCAAACTACCTGCAGCGCCACGGTGTGTGTACAATAGAATCACTTTAATCCAAACTCAAACCAAAAAGCACTTTATTTGAAGCAGGCGGTTAGATGTGTACACCCGGCATGCAGGTTTGGACTTTATTTGAGGTGGCATAAACTAAGAGAACATGAGTCATTGTGTGCTTAATGTAACCAAACCTTCAAGCAGTGTAGTCAGAAACAAAAAGGAGAGAGAGAGAATGAGAGAGAGAGAGAGAGAGGGAGAGAGAGAGAAAGAGCGGGAGAAAGAGAACCTGTCAGCCTCAAGCCAAGGCGTTGCCCTCTGTGAAAAGAGACTTGACTAGCCACCGCTGAATTTATAATTAACTGTGTGTTTAAAAAAAAAAGATGCAGCGTCAAACTAAAATTAATTTATTCTAAAAGATGAAATAAAATCTTGGAACCAAACAAATGCACTTACAATAATGGTTTAGCGATTGTTGGTTTCTCTTAGTCAAAACAAGTCAATCAGTGATACAAGGGTACTTTTTAAAAGCTGGAAGGGAAAGTAATTGATAGCAATAGTTTCCCTGTTAGCTGTGCTATGAATTTGCTCAGTAATTTACAAAGTAGAAGAGGCAACTCTGACAAACTTCTGTTTTTTTTGGTGGGGTTCAATTAAGGAATGAACCTAAACCCTTGCAAATACTTTTGCAAAAGGTTGGTTGAAGAAACTCCAGGGATCTTCACCCTTCTGTTTCGGGTGTAGCTTATTGTTTAAGTTACAGGACCCTTGAGCAACAACCGTAGCCTATTAATTGATCAGATTATAATGAAGTCCCTTTGAATAAAGGCATCTGCTAAAAGTAACATAAATGTGAAAAATAATTGTAATGGTTTTGATATGATATTGTGTTACTTTCCTGGAGGTTAATGTATGTGTACAAACTGTTGCAAATGTGCTAAGACTTGCAAATGCTTCCATAAAAAGCCACAAGAAGGTCCAGGGTACAATCCAGCTATAGGGTCCAGCACCTGTTCTTGACTTGCCAAAAATGCATCTATACCAGATGTAAGTATTTTTATGTGTGTATGTACAGTCCAAAATACTGTATGGTTAAAAGTGAGTCTTTCTTTTTAATTATTTGGTCCCTATGTTATTCATTGTCCATGTTGTTACTAGTTCTGAGGGCAGTTTTCTTCCTTCCTTGCCTACATTTGGTAGCTTGTTACATGTTAATACACAGTTAACATGCACAATGTACAGTGTACATACATTTTCATACTCATCAGCATCGATCTAGCAGTATTTTTAGACTAAACACTGTGTGTTGTAGTGGCTTGAATCCCTTGAATTATTCTCTCATGAATGATACGGTATATTGTACGATATGCATGTATGTTCACATGCAATTAAGTACATTACAGGTTAACATTTATGGCTAGTTGATTTAGCCATAAAAATAGAACATACACGGGGGCTTCGGTTAGTCAAAGCACATGCAGATGAAGCAGAATTGCTTTCCAAGTCAAATGCTGACAGGGAGTGGCATTTATGGTCCTGTTTTCTCAGGGAAAAGGCATGTGAAATGACACCAGGAAAAAAAAATAAACACGGCTTTCCGCTAGTATCAGGACAATCACATAAACTTAAGCATTTTTGCTGCTCTATTGGTAAATAGAGGTCTTATGCATAAACCCAGTAAGTAATAAAACTATGCTTACAGTAACTATTAATAAGATACATTTTTAAAGATCAAGGAAGAACATTGGGAGTATTCACATGGCACTTATTAAAACTATAATTAGTGTTTTGCTGCAAAACTGTTGACTTTTTAGAAGTGTTCTTAAAGGCTTTTAACGGATTATAAATTTTTGTGTTTCTGCTATTTTTATCGTGATCCTAAAAGCTTCTTCAGAACGTCCCGCTGAACCGAATTGAATTGAACTGATTAGCCAGTAAAGCAGAAGGCTATTTACCTTAATAATGACAGTAGCTTGTGGTGTTATTATTATTGTCGTTGCTGTTGGGCAGCTCTGATTGAATATCCAACTAGTCGGAGAAGTTAAATGGGCTTCTTTGCACTAGCAACCCATCAGCCCAGTTAAAGCATAAATTGGAGGCTGTTAGCAAGTTCATGGTAGTTTTTCTATGAATGTACTGCTGGATGGTGATTAATAAATATTGTAGCCAGGAGAGCCATATTTTATCTGGCAATTTTGTACTTTACACACTTTTGTACTTGGGCGGCACGGTGGCTGAGTGGTTCAGCACTGTCGTCTCACAGCAAGAAGTCCCGGGTTCAATCCCCTGGTCGGGCTGGGGACTTTCTGTGCGGAGTTTGCATGTTCTCCCCGTGTCAGCGTAAGTTTCCTCCGGGTACTCCGGTTTCCTCCCACAATCCAAAAACATGCACTAGGTTGATCGGAAATGTGTAAATTGCACAAGATCCCTGTAGAGATACAGGGTTGGGGAAAGACCTGGCAACCTACCCCGTAAAATGTAGTTGCCGAGATACTCTGGGGATCGGTAGCGGTCCACAGAGTAACCCAGGGTCGAAGTCGACTGAAAGGTCGCTCAGGTGGAGTAGTTGGACTTTCCGATGCCACACCAGCATTGAGAATCTGAACCTGTAGATTCGATCTGTTATATAAATAAACATTAAAACGATTTCTTAGGCATTAAAGTTGTGACAATTTATATATGATGTAGAAAAAAAGTCTGTTTATTAAAGATAAATGGTCTGGATGCTCATCTTTACACTGATTTTGGGTTTAAAAGATGCCAAACACGAATAAGTTATAGTTATAGTTAAAGGGTTTTCCTGTCTGAACTGATATTATTTGCTTTACTTGTTTAGTCACATAAAAAAGGTAGAAAATGTCAAATCTACATTTGCAGAGGAAGTGAATTCAGACTTTAAGCGTTTTATCCAAATCCAGACTAATTTATTCTATTATTCTACTCGGTCAAAACAATATTGATGCTAATTTAGTCTTAATAAGCATTGGAATGAATCAGCTGATGAATGACAGCCTCAGATTTTGTTCTCCTAATGAGTCCTTTTTTGAGAATACAAGAGCCGATAATCGTCCGTCAACCAAAGTGACACAGACGAAAGGAAAAAACAGAATTCCCTCGGGATTTGGAAGCAAGTATCTCTATTCAGTCAGTGTGTTGTCATTTTTCATTTAAATAAAGCTGAAAATCATAATGATTTAAGAAAAAAAAGGATAAAAGGCAAATATAAACTCCTGTATTATGCAAATAACAGCAATATAAGATGCAATCAATGCACAAGCCTATAATGTACATTAGCCTATAATAATGGTTTAATAATACAAACACAGTGCATATAATTATAACAAATGCTTTTGTCTCACCTTTCCAACTTTGATAATGTTCATATACGATCATATTTATAATATTAAAACCTATTGGAACAAATAGGAATGATTTCATACTAACACATTACAAAGTTCCATGTTGTCTGCAATCACAACAGTTCAATTATAATCACATATAAGAATAAATATACCTTGCTGCTTATTATTAATACTAATTAATAAATATTATTAATAATAATGTATTCCCCAAAAGTGTTCTTTATTTTATAAAAAATAATAATTGTATATTTTTTAGTTTAACTAAATGTGATCATGTATACATTATATTTTGGCTCCCTCTAGTGGTAGTAAACACAAAACACCACCAAATTAGCTAGAATTATTTCTAGCAAATATGAATGGTTTGAATCATGTTAATTATTATTGAATGTTTTAAACTAAATAAATAAAACAGCATTTTAAAAATTATAAATAATTCAATTTAAAGAACGTGTGTAATCTTTTAATTACGTATTTATTACGTTTTAATGCATGTTTAATGCATTATAGAATTTAGGACTATTTTGTGCTTTTTTGAAACACCACTAGATGGTGCTGTTACACCAAAATAAACATTATTGCCAAAGTTTTGAACTTTCAGTTACATCTGGGTTATTTTTTCCCTTTTTATTTTAAACAATTACATATTTATAGTATTATCATTTATTTAATTGTTTTGCACACTACAGACATCTCTGGAATAAATGAAACACTTTCTAATCATCTATCCATCCATTATCTTGTTTTACCATCGCTAAATCCTGTCTAAGGTCGTAGTGGGACACACAATAGGTACACACACACACACACACACATACACAGGACAACATCAGTATCTCCAATTTACCTGACTGAATGTCTTTGGACTGTAAGAGTAAACAGGAATTCCCAGAGGAGACCCACATAGACTCAGAAAGTGTTTCACAATTTAAAGTGATTTAAAATAATGTGTGGCGTTGACTGTCGCTTCGAATTCTTATTCTAGATAGAATATAGAATAAAATCTTTTTAAGTATTTGAAGTTTTCTTTTTTGAAATTCTTCTAATCAATGCTATTGTGTAAAAATGATATTTGAGGTCATTGGGGTTGCCTATCGTCTTATTATTTGTAATTTTTGAAGAGCTGGTGTAGCGTGAACTTTTGGATGTAATGTCCAGTAAAAGGTTCCCCCCCCACACACACACACTGACTCCTGCAATGTTAAAGTTCATTATGCACATCACATTACTCTGAGACGGACAAAGTAAGGGTCGCGTTAGGGTCACACCCAAACACGGACCACCCAACCACTTGGATGGCATCCATTCAAAATAAGATATATTGCAAAAAGGCCGGAGTGAGACGCGAGCTATAAAACAGTCGCATGGTCGGACGAGACACAAGCAGTTCTATTGACAATCAGATGAAAGAAAATTTTCAGGGAAATTTTATGCCCGACCTTTAAAATTGACCCTTTTAACCTGACCGGGGTCCATCACTTTTAATAAAGGAGACGAATCGTTTTAGACTCTTTACAATCACCAAGACACAATTCAGCCATATAACAGAATCTGACTGAAATGTTTTAACTCCAGTGAATCATGTGGAAATATTTGCTCTGGCGTTTGCAGAAGCAATAAGTTTATTAGTCTGGCTGGCTAGTTTTTTACATGGCAGTTGGATAGAGAAACAAAATACACATTTAAAATGAAACGTTACACATGTGCCAGTTTCACTCATTTGACACATTTCCGGAATATTTTTTTATTTGGTGGATAAATTTAGATTCTGCTTATTGATTGCGCAACACTTCTCTGTATCATTTATTACAACGTTCATGAACGTTCACATCTAGGATACACACATCTATCCCGCCATTGTAATTTAAACTGTAAATGATTCCATGTAAATTATACACTCAGTAAATTATCTTTATATTCCGTTATATTCTAATCACCTGTCTATCTCTCTATTTTACCCTTCAGTCGACTTCGACCCTGGGTTACTCTGTGGACCGTTACCGACCCCCAGAGTATTTTGGCAATTACATTTTACGGTGTAGGTTGCCAGATCTTTCCCCAACCCTGTATCTCTACAGGGATCTTGTGTGTGACTACGGGACGATTTACACATTTCCGATCGACCTAGTGCATGTTTTTGGACTGTGGGAGGAAACCGGAGTACCCGGAGGAAACCCACG
>JAOUQU010000036.1:429713-448810 GCA_028566735.1 Ammoglanis amapaensis | reverse complement strand
GTCAGGAAGGGCATCCGGATGGAAAACTCTGCTCCAAACATTAACGTCCGACCCCAGGAACTGGGAAAACGCACGATTAATGAATCGATAGAGAGAGAGAGAGAGAGATTGTGTGTTGTTGTTGAGGTTTGTTTAATGTACGTCTCTACCCCAACCACCTTACGACTGGTGCTCATAGCTGGGGTCAGTCATGTCACGGTTCTGTGCCTGAATCTCGTCTCCGTTCAGCCGGGCGCCTGTGACATTTCCATACACCATCTGATTTTGACCCGGTGGGCGTCGCTCGCACCCGCCGCCTCGGCTCAGCTGTCTTTAAATACCAGATCAATTATTTGTGAATAATTAACCTCCGCTGACATTTTTGTCGAGGATGCTTTTCTAATAATTCGGGTTTTTTTTCGTCTTCTTTTTTTAGTCAGAAAAGGTCAGATCGTGTCTCGCTTCACCTCGCGAACCCTTGACATTCATGAAAAGAAAACTGCGCGGGGTTAATAACTATTGATTAGTGCTCAGACGCTGCTCAGTCGGGCGGGCACACACACACACCACGATCGGCTGTGTGTGAGGGTGGGAAAACACTGTCGTCTCACAGCAAGAAGTCCCGGGTACGATTCCCCGGGTAAGGCAATCCAGCGCATGTCCGCTTCGGTTTCTTCCCAAAGTCTAACGATATGCAGGTTAATGGATGGACACACACACACACACACACACACACACACACTTGACGTCTTCGTCTGTATTTCTAGGTGATTCTGGTCTCGGCCAATAAGCTCACACGATACATCGAACCCTGTCAGCTGACTGATGAGTTTGGAGGGAGTCTGCAGTACGACCACATGGACTGGCTTAACAAGAGGCTGGTCAGTACCCCTGGTCGTGTGTGTGTGTGTTTGTCTGTGCACGCGTGTGTGTGTGTTTGCTTTGTTTCCACTTAAATACAGGACAAGCGTTCCAACTTCGTGACATGTTGACTTACTTACTGGTAACCCTTCTGACTCAGAAGGTCGCTGTTTCAAAGCCCTACTACCACCTAGTCGCCACTGTTGGACCCCTGAGCAAGGCCTTTAACCCTCGATCGCTCAAAAATGGTGTTCTGGTGTAATCGTTGAGTCGCTTTGGACGGCAGCGTCGTGTCAATTTAATGAGGAACGTTTTCTTCTCTTTAAACGTCTGCTCGGTGTTTAAGAAACTCCCGTGGACTAAAACGTCCAGCGTGTTTATTCACCAGCCTTGTCCAGTCCGTTCCACCGGCGACATCGCTGGACTGAGCAGCACCGCCGCTCTGTTCCGAGCAAGAATGCGAGCGACGCACGTGATTGCGCACGCGAATAAACATTCAAGCCCAAACGTTTTCTTTTCTCCCCAGGTTTTTGAAAAATTCACCAAGGAGTCCACGTCCCTGTTGGACGAACTCGCCACTATTAATGAAAACGAAAAGGCCAGTCAGCCGGACAAGGCCAGGTAAGACCAGGGTTCCAATAATCTCAGCCATCGTATTTCTTTTTTTTGGTCTCGATTTCTCGAGCGATCACTTTCTGTTACCATGAACTTTGTACATCAATAAGATACTCGGAACATCTGGCTAACATGTGGACAGATTGTAGACGTGAGAGTCCGTCTGGCTCCCCGTCTCCGTCAGCATCAGCTACAAACACGTCAAGAAAACGAATCGAAACCGGGCCATCCGGGTGCTAGCTGTCTTCCCGGAGGCTCCTCTGTGCGGAGTTTGCATATGTTCTCCTCGTGTCTGCGTGGGTTTCCTCCGGGCGCTCCGGGATTCTTCCCACAGTCTAAAAACATCCTGCTAAGGCAAAATCGAAGATACGAAATTGTCCATGAGCGTGTTCGATGTGACTCGTGTCATAAACGACTTGGGTGTCACCTAGAAGAAACAAACAAACTTGCTGGGCCGAGTGGGTTTCCTTCAGGAACTTTGGTATCCTCCCACAGTCCAAAGCCGTCCTGTCAGGTGAATTGGTGACACCGGTACGACACCTTGGCCTTGAAGCAAGCAAGTCCTCTGGTTCGATGCCTGGGTAAGGCTTTGTGTTGGGAGTTTGCACGCATGTTCTCCAAGTGACCGGTTTCCTCCCACAGTCCAAAACCATGCCACTGTCCTGTCACGAGTGTCACCTGAAGTGTAAAGCATGACGTCGAAAGCAAAGTAGATAAATAAATCTATGAATACGTAATTGGATGTACCGAAATATTTTGTGTGTGTGTTTGTCTCTGTACACTGCAACAGCCTGGTGACCTGTTCAGGTGTTTAGTGTATTCGCCACAGTGTGCGTCTCGTATAATAAGCGTACGTGCTTTCACCCTACAGGCCTTCAGACAGCAACGTCCTGCCATCGTTCGATCCCGAAACGGTCCTGCAGACGGGTAAGAACGTCATTCTGTTCCTCTTTCATGAACCTCGTCCGACTACGAGCTCGGTCCGAACAAAGCAGAGTCACATGATCATCGGTCGTGCTTTCATCCCTTCATCATCAGAGTTATCAATCTCAGCGCCCCCTAGTGGCGTCGAGCTGAATGCGGTTGATAATCTCGTTCCGGTGTATTTCAGAACCAATCGTTTTGTCCTGCAGGTCACGAGTTACTGTCCGAGCTGCAGCAGAAGCGCTTCAACGGCACCGATGCTGGAAGCACCGGCGGCGCCGGAGGAACGGCCTGGTCTCCCATGGACGATGAGCTCCTGGCCCAGCCTCAGGTCATGAAGCTGCTAGACTCCCTGAGAGAAGAGTACACCAAGTACCAGGAAGTGTGTCGCCAGCGTAGCCGCCGCTCCCAACTCGATCAGATCCACGCCAAAGTCATGCAGGTAATTACCTGTGATTATAATGATTCTCATGATTATAACGATGGACGTCGTCCATCGTTATAACGTCGTCGGTACGACGCGGGAGCGTAAATCAGCTTTTTAAAGTGTATCGGTGTGTTGTGGCCGCGGTCGCTCACTCTCGCTCAGCGCAGGAGTACTTAACACCGCACAATCCGTTCCACAGCCACAAGAGGATCTCCCTCGTCAGCAGCCCGGGCGACGATTCCCGCGGATAATCACACCGTTTCTGAGCTCGTGAGAAACGACTTTTAATCAGCGTTTCCCTGCTGATTTTTCACTCCGGCGGCGTTTAGCAATTTACATTTCCAATCGGAAAAATCTCCGACGTCCTTGTTCTCCTCGTTTACCTTTTCGTTCGATCTCCAGGCACGATGTGGCTTATTTAAAAAACGACGCGCATCTGCTCCAGATTTAAACACATTTATATTCTCAACGTCTGGCAGACGCTCTTCTCCCGAGCCACTTACAGAAAACGCTTCCGTACTAATAAACATCATCGTACTATAGTTTGTTTAAATCAACGTTATTGTCATTTATACAACAAATCAAAACCGTGTCGAAACATTAAAATAGACGTCCTGTCGATTACAGACAATAGAACATAAAACACACGGAATTAAACACTAATTGTAAGACTTTGCACATGAATATTACACATCCGGTATAACAATGCTGTATATAAATATCAATCAAATATTATTGCGCATCGACAAAAGTTTAATATACAAAATCGGAAGAACCTTGTGTGTGGGTTTCTTTTAATCTTTATTATTTATTTATTTTATTACATTGAAGAGAAAGTTTAAGTGTTCGGTTAAGATGTGATGAAGTTTTTAGTCTCTTTTTAAACACTGAAAGAGAACCTGAAGTCCTGACAACCGGAGCGATTACAGAGAAAAGTCTCGATCCTCTGGTCACTGTAAAGCTGCTCCACGTCACCGCGTCTCGACACCCGTTTGCCCGTTTCGCTGTTTTCCGGCCACATGAAATGAAACGGGGCGTCTAATTATAAAATATTCACCAGCACTACTGTATAAGGGTCTTCCAGGTCTGACTGATGCTTTGTTTTTATTTTGTGTGTAGGTGGTGAACTGGTTGGAGGGACCTGGTACCGAGCAGCTCCGGACTCAGTGGGGGATCGGGGACTCGATCCGGGCCTCACAGGCCCTGCAGCTCAAACACGAAGAGATTGAGAGCCAGCATAGTGTAAGTTCACCGACCCCTGTAATAAATCCTAAACTCCAGTCAAGTCTGATAGGAAGTGTGTTAAATGTTTTACGTTCTACGTCCTGTGGGCTGCGGTTCATTGATGTGGCCCAGACGAGCTTCTGATAGCCCAGATCACGACCCGCTACTGTTCTGTTCCCGTAGAATAAACGGGGTGCAGCCGTGGCCTGGCGGTTGTCACAACTGGACTTGTGATCCGGAGGGTTTACGTTTGACATTTTTCAGCATTTTAGAAAAGACGCCTTTATCCAAAGTGACTCGTCATTCGAACGTGGCAACTTGGAGTTAGCGGGGCTTGAACTGCTGACCTCCTGATCTTTAGTCCAGTATTTTAAACACTTAAGCTTAATGACTGTTTAAGGCCAATTATGTGATGTGATGTTTAGGTAGACAGACCGATCGATAGCTGAGTGAGACGAGTCCTGCTGGATCGTTTATTTATTAGTTTTCTTTAGCTTTGCTCGCTGCGCTAGACTTTAGACTTAAAAAGCACCTTATTTATAACGTGCAGACACGTTTCGGATGTGTCGAGACCCCATGCACAGACGACGGTACATTTCATCACCACGTCATTCGGGGGACGTGTAACAGGCGAGTGATTCCCATGTGTGGATGCGAGACGGACGACTTGTGTGTTGACGTGGTGTGTTGTGATCTGTGGCTTGCGGCTCCACCACTCTCAGTATTCCGTTCCTCTGTGGTGTTTGATTTTTTTGACTCGAGTTGCTCTGCAGAAGTATTTTAGCTTTCGGACGATTTGTATTTGTGCTGCTGCTGCTGCTGCTTCTTTACACTGTCGACTTCCTGTGTGGTTACGTGATTCTAAGCTGTAAAAGAAAAGAGACGTTTCATCCTGGATGTGAGAGCTCGACAGACTTCATTAGTCCCGTATATACAATGACTCCTCCTGCCACATTAAATCGAGCTCCTTTTGGTCTTTAAATGCAGTTTTCTATGATCGTTAAGCAGATTTATCTCCAGCGTCACTGTTTCTTCTTGTCTAAAGTGACATCTACTACTATTGTGTTGTTGTTTTTTTCCCACATCATGCTTTTTTATTTCATCCGAGCAGTGAAACATACATTTTACACACACTAGGGGGTAGCAGTGCACACACAGGGAGCCCTGGGGAGCATTTATGGGGTTCGGTGCATTGCTTAAGGGCGCTTCAGTCGTGACGATTATGTAAGTCGCTTCTGATAAAGGCGTCTGGGAAATGCTGAATGTGGAAAAAATGTAGTATTGGGGGGGGGGGTGATTTGTATTATGAGTATCGTTATTATCTTTTTATTTAAAGTTTATTTAAAGTGGTTCAGTACCGATCGGACTCTGTCCTGGTTCGAGAACGTTAACGCCTTTCAATTCGTTATGATTGATTTGACACGGTAATTCGTAATAATTTGTAAACCGTTTTCGATCTGGTGTGTGATTCGGAGCAGGAGTGGTTCGCCGTGTATGTGGAGCTGAACCAGCAGATGGCGACGCTCTTGAACGCGGGTGACGAGGAAGACCTGATGGAACTGAAGTCCCTGCAGCAACAGCTCAGCGACGTGTGTTACAAACAGGCCAGCCAGCTGGAGTCCAGACAGAACGTCCTGCACTCGGCTCACGAGTTCCACAGCACCGCCCAGGATGTACGACACACCCCATCGGGCCCTTACACCCCCCCCCCCACACACACACACCTACCCCGGGGTCTTAATATTAATAACCACTCCAGTGGGATCCGGGAATGAAAATAAGACCATAAATGACATGAATCTTATTGTTTTCGCTAGCTCTCTCAGCAGCTGGACGGGTTACTGGGCATGCTCTGTGCGGACGTGGCTCCGGCCGACGGCGCCGCTGTTCAACAGACGTTGAAACATCTGGAGGAAAAGCTGAAGAGTGTCGGTAAGGAATGTTTTAGCCTAAAGATGTGGAGACGTGATCAGCGAATTACAGTCGACTGTCGCACTTTCTAGCATGTTTATACGGTTCATCATGCCAGGGATGTTTTTAATAAGTGTGTGTGTGTGTGTACGTGTGTTTGTACGTTTCAGAAGGAGCTCTGCAGGGTCTGAGAGAGAAGGGTCAGGTCCTGCTGGACCAGATCTCTAACCAGACGTCTTGGTTCTACGGGAAGGACATGCAGATCGAGAACAAGGAGAACGCCGACCACGTCCACGGCGTCATGGAGGACATGCAGCTACGTAAACAGAGGTGCAGATTTCCTTCCACGCGGACACCGCGTACCAGGCTTGGGTGGTAGGTCCAATCCTGGACCACCCGATACGTCGATCCCGGGGTTTTGCGATCAGAACCGAAGGATTGATAGAATTCTGCGTCGAATCGACTGACGCGCATCTCCGATTTGTCGGAACAATGCAGCCGACCACAAGGGGGAGCACTACAACCAACAGAAGTTAGTTAGTACAGCTGGTAGTTTTTACGCCGCTTCGCGGTCCGACGTTTAGAGTCGATCGAGCTTTCTCGCTCGTCACCTTCTCGGAGGGTAAACACACCAGCCTTGCTCAAGGGCACTCCAGTCACGTACTTTACATCATCTATTACCCAGTTCTGCTCTTCCGGCGTTTGTTCAGCAGGCATAAACAAGTCTTCTTGAACAAAAGCTAAAAGCCGAAACAACTCATTTTGTTTTCGACGACGTGCCGTCACTTCGGTTTTACAATGTAGTGTAATTACTGCTAAATATAACAGTCATTACACTGTAATGTACAGTCATTACGTCTAAATATAACCGCCTGTAAAGAGGGATTCATTTCGTCTGCTTACACACACACACACACACACTCACGGTTCAGCCTCTGAAGGATGCCGTGTGTTACAGGTGTGAGGACATGGTGGACGTGAGGCGGCTGAAGATGCTGCAGATGGTTCAGCTCTTCAAGTGCGAGGAGGACGCTTCCCAGGTCAGTGCGCTCTTCGGGTTATAGCTGCGGTACTGTCTTTGGACTAGACTGTCGAGAGAAATCTCTTTGCTCTGTACACGTGGGTCGGATTCGTCTGACACGTGTGAACATCTGAAGGAACTGCATCAGGAAATCGAACTGGGTTGTATTGTGTGTAGGGTAATTATTTAATCATAATATTAATAGCGGTCATAGTCGGGAGTGTTATTACATTACTGTCGCTGTGTGCTAATTACTGGCCACCTAGTGGTGGCCTAGTGGTTAGCACAAGTTAAAGTTACGCCTTACAATTTGGTGTGTTGTGCGCACTGAGCACTCGTGTCTTCAGGACTGCGTGTACCTTTTTTTGGCACCTTCTGTGATTATTAGATTTATTAATTTGATATGTAATTGATATGTCCTTCCTCTCTCAGGCTGTGGAATGGCTCACCGAGTTGCTGGACGCTCTGCTAAAGACCCACATCAGGCTGGGTGACGATGCTCAGGAAAGCAAAGTCCTTCTGGAGAAGCATCGGAAGTTTGTCGATGTCGCTCAGGTACTCGCAATATGTGTAACCACAGACTGTCGAACCACAGACTCCGTCGGTTGTTGCTTTAATATGCCATAATCACATGTTTCGGGGATTAAAACTCTCCGCTTTGTCTTTCTCTCGGGCGTTAGAGTACTTACGATTACGGCAGGCAGCTGCTACAGGCCACCGTGGTGCTGTGCCAGTCTCTGCGCTGTACCACACGCTCCTCGGGCGACACCCTGCCCAGACTGAACCGCGTGTGGAAGCAGTTCACAATCACAGCCGACGAGCGGCAGCACCGCCTGGAGACGGCACGAGACTTCCACACCGCTGCTGAGAGGGTGAGTCTAACACAACCGGGTACCATCCTGACACCTCCCCCCCCCCCTAATATATTTGAAGATTTAAGGTGGACGGGTCTGTGTTTGATCGGAATGAAAATTGAAGAATTGTCTGTACAATCGAGTTTCCAAAGCTACTAACAGTGACCTTGAGACAGCATGTTAAGCAGGGATCTGGCGACCTTCTGATCTCTCGCCCAGGACCGTAACCAGTAAGCCATCACATCCCCTTTCGATTCTAACATCACGGCCTATTTTAGTCGAACATGAAGCCAGAGATTGTAAAACTTTTATAATTGTGATCTCATTTTTTAACCGAGCTGTATGTTCCTCTCATCATCACTAAATAAATGAAATACTGTGAACATCGTTCCATTACCAAGCATGTAAAAGACGTGTAAGCCGTGTTCTTTTCTGGTACGAGTGCCTGGCACACGCCGCTTTAAAATCCTCCTGCCAAAAATAATAATAATAAAATCACTTAGGCGGGAAGTGACACAAAATTCTCGATGGTAACCAAGTTTTAGGCTTCAGTTTATTACCGTCGTTTAATTTGTCGTTGGCATTTTGAACGTGTTATAAAAAGGTTGTGTGATGTAGAAAGGCAGCAGTGCCCTCCTCCGCCTGGCAATATCTCACCCTGGGCATCCTGGGTATCGTTGAGTGTGCATGGAAAGAATGGAGCGTGGCACCATGTTGTGCACCCCTGATTTCCTCTCTTAGTCATATGAATCAGAATTTTGTTTTAATATTTGTGACGTGGGAGCAATAATTATTAAAGATGCAGCAGCAATGTTGGTTCCTGCTGCCCTCTAATGGCTAGAAATGAAACTGCACTGTACGTCAAAGCAGTCGTTGTATTATTAAATGTTATATCTGATCCTGCCAGTTTGAGTCTTGATCTGATTTAATAATGACCGTGTCAAAGGTTTAATAAATCATGCCGCTTGGAAAAACGAGTTTTTGAGAAACAAATTGATTAAAAAATGTAACAGATTTTCAGCGTTGATTATAATTTTTTTAATCAGACTAATTAAAAGCGACTTTCTCATATTTCAATCGATTTTATGAGACGTTTATAGTAAAATTCTCTTCTGGTGAAAAAAAAAAAACATCCCAAGAGTCGCCAGCTAAAAGTTTTACTACCTCTTGTTGTTACTGAGGATATTGTAGCAGGTTCAAGTCCATTTTAAGGATCTGTGTTTATTTTATAATGATAGAAAAGAAGTTCTTAAGCCCAATAACACCCAAATCCTCCATAGTTTTAGTACATAAAGTCATATAGAAGACGATGTTTTAAAATATCAAACCCTAAAACTTATAAGCGATTATTTACTGACGCTGTTGTTACTTGTTTCGCAGACGTGGTCACCGCTGCTTTTACTGTTTGATCTCGATGTTTACAGGTTCTGAGGGACGTCCCGGACCAGGCGGAGCTGCTGGATGCCCAGACGATCGAGGAAGTCGAAACGGTCGGGAAAGTTCTCCTCGACCGCCTTACCGTGCCGGTCATATTTCCTGACGGGTAAATATTCTTTCTCTCACTGCGGGACTGCGGAATAAATCCCAGTCCCCTTGTGGTCATATTTATTGAATGTAATTCTATGTTTATTAAAATCCGTGTTCGTTATGACCACTGTAGTAAACATCCGGGCTGCAACAACTTCATTAGCTTAATGTTTAGATCTCTTACAGATGTATTTTACATTATTCTTTTTATTATATTAAGGTTCTTTACGTCAGCACGTCTCAACCTTTTTGTACTTTAGTTATAATTATCAACTCCTCCTCCTCATCGAGACGTTTCTCTCCCACTTAGTGCTGGCGAGAGACGCAAAGAAACTAAAAGAAACTACAGATAAATCATTTTAATCTTCCCCGACCAGGAGCGAGCAGTATTTTGGCAGCCCCGGTGAGATGGCGTCCTCGGCCGAGAACATCCGGGACAAGATGAAGCTCGTGGACGACAAGAAACTGAACCGGGAACCGACGGAGCAGGTTCAGGCCGCCGCCGCCGTCATCACCCCGGACGACCTGGAGCTCGAGTCCGAGGAGAGTTAATGAAGCCTCACAATCATCTCTGAGAGGAACTGGACGTTCCTCCTCGTCCACTCTGTATCCTCGCCGTCGTATCTCTCTGATACGTAACTGTAACTGTCTGGCTCGCTGCATGCACGCGCGCACACACGTACACACACACACACACACACACACGTACAGGCACTAACTCAATAAAAGAATCATGTGTATAAAGCTTTATCGTCCATGTCTGACCTCTCCGTGCTGGGGGAAGGAGCTTTTAATGGTGCTTTAATAGAAGATCCAGAATGTTACGACTCTCTGCTCTATGCCACCGTGCCGCCCTAGGTAGCTTTTATAATCATGGATTCATGTTCCATTCGTTTGGAATGAAATCCCAATCAGCTGCTACAGGACTTGTTGGGTGCTCCCGGTCTGCAGAGGTCAGTATCGGAGTCCCTGTCACTGTTATAGGGCTCTATTAGCAGCACACGATGGACCAACACTAGTACAGATGACTGTACTGTTAAGCCTGATCAGTGTAAGATTGTTGCGTTTTGCTTGTTTTGTTCGTTTCGGGGGGGGGGGGGGGGTTTTGTATTATTTGCATATGTAATATCCTGGAAGTGGCTGGAATTGTACAGGATTTAAGGTGCACATCCGGGACTTTCTGATGGAATCTCGTCGTAAAAAGAACGATGACGTGAGGATCGTCGGCATAAATAATGGATCTTTATTCGAAATAACTTCGTACGCTGCTTGTATATTAAAGCATGCAGATATTTATTGTTTGTTCTTATACTTTCTGTTTTGTTTACATGGCATGTTAAGCAGTTTTGATCAGAACTCGGTGTTGTACGGGACGGATGAGTTGAGGTTCGGGAGGTTTGAGGTTTTTGATTCTCGTACGGATTCGTCTCGGTCCAAAGAGACGTCTAGAACGTCTGGGTTTGTGTTTCTTGTTTTGTTTTTGTTTAGTTTTTTTTAACTTCATGTATTTTACAGCGGCTGTACAGTTCCATAAATAAACTTTTTATTACGTTCTTGTGAGTGAGTGTAAAGTTTATTCACCATTTATTTCATTGTCTTTTATTTTTTTTATAAATAACGTTCCGTCATGTGACCTCTTGTAAAGTAAATTGTGTTTTAGCTTCACAACGACCACGCTTGCATGTTCTCCCCGTTCTTAAATTCCTCGGGGAGCTCCGTTTTCCCTCCATCCAAAGACGTGCATAATTAAGAAAGGCTGAATCGTTTAAAGTACGGCGGCGGCGTCCTGAACGTGCTCCATCAGTTCCCGGTTCAGCTTCTTGTCGTCCACGAGCTTCATCTTGTCCCGGATGTTCTCGGGCCGAGGACGCCATCTCACCGGGGCTGCCAAAAAAACTGCTCGCTCATGATCGGGAAAGATTAAAGTGATTTATCTGTAGTACCTAGCCACTAGAATGCAAAAAGTGGGGGTGTAAAAAGCCTGGATAAATAGGGATTTGTGGATTTGAAGTACCGCTGATGAACCTACGGGCCTCCTGATGTAACACTGAGATATTATTTACTTTTACAGCATTTAGCCGAAAAGCCTTTTGTAATATATCGTGGGATATAGTGGAACATTGTTGGAATTTTGTGCAGTTGAGGGCCTCGCTCAGGGACCCGACGGGTGGCGACTTGGTAGTAGTGGGGCTTGAACTGGCGACCCTCCGATCTCTGAGGTTGGTAGACAGACGGCCGTACAGACCGAGCCATCAGCGGCAGTGATGAGCTTCCATCTGTTATAGCAGGTGCTATTTGTGCTGTAGTGAAAATAAAGAAGTTTGGTGATGGGTTCGAGAGGGGAGGGACGAGGGGGTTCGGTGAAGGGGTTTGGAGGGGAGGGGATGGGCTGGGGGGCGGACGGGGGTCGCGTTCAGGCTAACATTTGTTTCTGGGTGAAAGACTGAAGGTTATTTTCAACTCTGTGGAGCGTCGTGGTGAGTGTGAGGATGTTTTGATGTCTGAATCTCGGCCTGGAACTCGTGGAACTCGTGTTTGGAGCTGAAAGTCACTGTGTGGAGACCCTATAAATAACCGGGCTGTGATTTAGCAGGGTCACTCTGCTTCCCCCCCCCCCCCTTTTTAAATCAGGAAGTCCTGACAGATGGCTGGGCTGGTGGACTGTTCAGCTGCCGCCTCCCCCCGGTTAGTCTAGATAACCGGCGTGTCGGTTCCCTGCCGAGTTTAAACCATCCTGATAAACCGACCCAGATTACAGACGTGACGTAGTAGTCGTCGGTTTTCCTCCACAGTCCAAAGACATGCCTTTTGCTCATACATTTATTTATTTGGGGGTCGAACCCGTGACAGGAAACGTTCATTCGTTCACTCGCACACGTTTCAAACGATACACGAGGTCACGTCAGACACACTCATGAACACCATTTGGCCCTTGCCTTGCATGTTTTTGGACCGTGTCAGGAAAACCGGCATACACGGAGTAAACCCTTGGGGAGAACATGCAAACCCCGGCACAGAAAGCTGTAATGTAGCTAATGTAGCGGTAACATTTAAGGGTTCGGTACTTTGGTCAATCACTTCAGGTTTCTCCTGTTGGCTCTCGGAATCGAACCGGCAACCTTCCGATCACAGGTCCAGTTCTGTAACCACCGGGCCGTGGCTGCCCCCTGTCCTGGATCGAAGGTGTTTGCTAAATGCTGTTGTTCTCCTCGGATTATCGGTCCTGGATAAGTCGGTTCAGGTACTGGACTAGTAAACAGAAGGTTGTCGGTTCGAGCACCAGGTTGCCACTGTATTATTTATTTATTGAACATTTTAACGTCATGTATCCCTATCCAGGATTTTGAGGGGGCGCGGGTTCATTTAGCAAACCCCTTTGATCCATATCGGGGGCCTGGTGGTTAGAGAACTGGGCCTGTGATCGGAAGGTTGCCGGTTCGATTCTGATGATTGAACGTTCATTCAATGTTTCAAACGATACACGAGTAAAAAAAAGTGAAGGCTCATGGGAAACTCATTGTGTTTCTCTGGATCAGCAACTTAAAAAAACCAAAAGTCGTTTTTATTTGTGTTTTATTGTCATCCGATGTGTAAACTGTAAATAAAACACAAATTCTTTCTCTAAACGATGCGAGACTTTTTCCTAAATGGACGCCGCGGAAACTCTTGCTGCATCATTTATTGTCAACCAGACTCGTGTAAATAAAGAAAGTCGGTCTAGGAGGCCGGAAGACTCTTTACTTATTAACGTCTTCATTTAGCGAGTGCTTTTACCCCCGAAGTAATGCAGAAATCAATCTTAAGCACCGAGCTTTTAAAAAGTCGCTGACGCACGTGACGGCTGCAAAACACCCCGAGTTCCAAACAAATCTGTTGACGCCCGTCCTTTTTTTTTAATCTCCCTTCCTATTTTCTGCACTTGTACACACTTTGGAGTTAAAATCCTTCACATTAAACCCCATCCAGGCAGTGAAACACATACTCCGAGGGGGGTGCGGGGAGGACGTATATTCATACGCACAATGTCTAGTCAAAATCGGACTTCAATCGTGACTGAAATCTCCGGAAATCGAAGCGGCGATCTTCCGAATACTTCCGATGTCTCTGTCCCCGTTGTGGTTCCTCTCAAAGGGTCTTTCTCTATTCTCTGTCAATTCTGACGCCCATCTTGACCAGGACTTCCTGGAAGAAGGAGAAGAAAAGGTTGTCGTAACACAACGGGACACATCCTGGTCAAATAAAAGTTAAATCGAAATAAAAGAATTAAATTCATCTGACCAGGAATGAAGCGGTTAAACCAGTCGCTCATTTTCCATACGTTCGTCTAGAGATCGTCTAAATTTTTATTCCATCTATTTGCTCTGGGAAACCAGACAGAAGGTCAGTGGGCACACTGTGGTGCCACGGGGGAGGGAGGGAGGGTGGGGGGGACGCCATGGACCCAAATCCACTCAGGGGTGTGTCTAAAAAAGCTTTCAGAGCCGTGTGATAAACTCAGCGCAGGGTTCTATTTTTACCCACTTGGCCCCTTCAGGCTGCTCGGCCGGATTTAAAAAAGCAGCTCTGGTTTATGTAGGACCCCTCGAGAGGTGAGACATGGGGGCGACGTTCCTTCAGTAGAGATCTTCCTCAGCCCAGGATTTGGGTTCATCCGTGGAGCTTCGGCAGAAACAGACACAGAGGATCCGACTGGCGGTGGAGATTTTAGCAGCTGAAAGAAGTTCGTACGGAGTTCGAGGGAAAAATGCCCAACGAAGGTGACCCGGAGGAACCAGCGTCTACAACCACCACCACCACGCTGAGCACCGTGGCCATCCAATCAGGAGACACGCAGATGATCGTAGCTCTCCTCAAGGTACTTCTGCAATCTCTGCTTTGCTCTCGGGTTCTTTTACTTCTGAATTAGTCACGGGACACTAATCATGTCCGTTCCAGAGCCGCCGAAGTTGCCTGGCGAGGCTTTTTTGTTCCCCATTCCAGCTGTGCCCAGATGCCACCCTGTTAGCACCGAAATTAACTTCGTACTTTATTTAGTCACATCACGACAACAAGATCTTGGCTTTTATTTGTACGTAGAACCATTCACGTCCTCTGCGTCTGGAGTTTGGAATGTTTGTCAGTGTCGTGTGTGGGTTTCCTCCGGGCGCTCTGGTTTCCTCGAACAGTCTAACAGTCTTAACAGGTGAATTGAAGACACTCGAGAGTCCATGAGTGTGTTTAAACCCGGTCTAACGATGACGACTCGATTGATAAACAATAAAGATTTCTGTTCCGAGCCAGAGCAGTTTTGGTGGCTTTGGAGTCGGGAGGTCTGGTTTTCCTCTAACAGTCCAAAAACATGAGATAAGGTGAAGATAATCGACAGTCCATGAATGTGTACTGATGGATCGTTTGTGTGTGTGTGTGTGTGACATGAGACGCATCACAGTGACCCACTTCCATGCCAACGCTAATCAGACGTGCTGGTTCCACTGGCTCACCTGCACCGACCCGTTCCTGAACAATTACAGCTGTTCCTAAAATCTGTGTTTGCTTGATACTCCTCTTCACATCGTCGTTGTTCTGCGTTTTCATCACAGGAAGTCGTTTATCAACAGGTTCGGGTCAACAAGCTGATATGAGCGAGTGCGAAAAGATTCATCGGCGGCTTAAAGCCAGCAGCATTAAAGCGGCCTGTGTGCCAGTCAGTCAGCGGTCAGCTCGGAGGGTGTGTGTGTGTGGGAGGGTTATTCTGTTAGTGCCTGACGATCGATCGAAGCCGCGTTTTGGGTTTGGTGGACAAAACGGCTTCGGACAGGCGGTGTGTGTGTGTGTGTGTGTGTGTGTGTGTTGGGTTTAAGGTTGTGTTTATCCACTCCTGCTGAGTTAATGATAGCAGCTACGAACCATCGACCGTGCGATTGACGAGCTGAATATTGATCTGCAGGTCCTGGAGACCGTCGCTCTGTTCATGCCTTCGTAACGTGATGATGTCAGAATGCTCGATAGATACAGTGGATTCATCTGAAGCCATCTGTTCGTATTTCTGAAATTCTCATCCACGTTTATGCTGCTATTTGAACTACAGCAGCTGCTCCATGACCCACAATCCCCCAGCGGATGCAAATCTTTACCCTTCTCGCTTCAGAAGAGCGTCCGCTTCAGCTCCACGATGTTGTTATCATTACTCCATAATTATAAAAAAATTAATATTCAAAAATGATTCTAAACGTGTGTCCATGTTCCTTTATGTTCTTTTTATGTTCTATTATTAACACACGTTATTGATGAAGTCAAAGATATTCCAGTTAGTTTTGGGTGCCACTGTAGGTTAGTGGTTCAGCACTGTGGGTCGCATCACAGTAAGAAGTCCCGGGTTCGATTACCGGGTCGGCCCGGGGGCTTTATGTATGGTGTTTGCATGTTCTCCACACGTGGGTTTACTCCAAGTATGCCGGATTCCTCCGGCAAATTGTGGCTGTTTATGCTGTGACTCGAGTAATAATATAATAATGACATTGTCTCGTTCGAAACTTTTGTCCTCACTGAATGAACGTTGTCATGGATACGACCTTATAAATTAGTAGTATAGGAGACTTGCATATTATTGAATGAGATGTTCGACTCCTGCGTCCGGTTCTCAGTGAATTTAAAGATTGGGGTTGTTGTTCCGAGTTGTGAAGGAGCTGGAACATGAGTGTGTGATGCAGCTGTGTGGTTTCCGTCTCTGTGTAAACACGACCTTGACTGTGTGTGTGTCTGTGTTTCACTGGGAAGTCTGGGAAGATGCTGAAGCTGCAGCTGACTGATGCTCGTCCGGATCTACTGGAGATCGGGAACAATCAGGAGGAATCCAAGAAGCTCCTGGAAGAACACGATCAGCTCCTGATCAAACTGAAGGTGTGTGTGTGTGTGTGTGTGTGTTTGTGTGTGTGTGTGTGTGTGTGAACTAGTTCATATTCTGCACATCTTTTGCATTCAGCGGACGCCGTTATCCAAAACGACTCAGTTATGTCACAGTTACAGTCGAGACTTGCTGGGCCCCGGGGCCTGAAGGCTTCACATGGGTAATATAAAATAAATTAAAAGGGCCCTTTTATGGGCCCCTCTGACCCCCGAGGCCCCGGATAACAGTATTGCTCCAGTTTTGTGTTTATGTGTTTGTGTTTTTTTATGTATGCATTCATTATTTTTTATTTGTGTTTATTTATGTCATTGTGTCTGTGTACTCGTGTTTGTGTATTCATGTTTATGTTGTTGTTTGTGTGTTTATTTATGTATCCGTGACTGTGTACTCCTGTTTGTGTAGTTGTGTTTGTGTATTCATGTTTTATGTAGTTGTGTTTATGTATCCATGATTGTGCACTCGTGTTTGTGTTTTCGTGTTTGTGTACTAGTGTTTATGTCATCGTGTTTGTGTACTAGTATTTATGTACTCGTGTTTGTGTACTAGTGTTTATATACTCGTGATTGTGTACTAGTATTTATGTCCTCGTGTTTGTGTACTAGTGTTTATATACTCATGATTGTGTACTAGTATTTATGTCCTCATGTTTATGTACTTGTGATTGTGTACTAGTGTTTATGTCCTCGTGATTGTGTACTAGTATTTATGTCCTCATGTTTATGTACTCGTGATTGTGTACTAGTGTTTATGTCCTCGTGATTGTGTACTAGTGTTTATGTCCTCGTGATTGTGTACTAGTATTTATGTACTCGTGATTGTGTACTAGTATTTTATTTATGTCCTCGTGATTGTGTACTAGTATTTATGTCCTCGTGATTGTGTACTAGTATTTATGTACTCGTGATTGTGTACTAGTGTTTATGTCCTCGTGTTTGTGTACTAGTGTTTATGTACTCGTGATTGTGTACTAGTGTTTATGTCCTCGTGATTGTGTACTAGTGTTTATGTACTCGTGTTTGTGTACTAGTGTTTATGTCCTCGTGATTGTGTACTAGTATTTATGTCCTTGTGATTGTGTACTAGTGTTTATGTCCTCGTGATTGTGTGATGTTTGTGTGTGGAACAGAAACACGAGGGGGGTGTGCAGGCGCTGCTGGAGAGAGCCGATGAGACGGCAGAAGGAAAGAACGGAGACCAGATTGTTTATGAACACATGGCTTCATCTCTCAGCGAGGCCTGGACGAGACTGGTCACTCACCTGGACAAACGTCGATCGCTCCTGATCCTGGCGTCTCATTTCTACGATCACGCGTTAGAGGTAAACAACAATCATTCTTTTATTCTGGGATGGAACTGATATCCATTTCTTTATTATGTCTGGTTCAACTTTAGCAAAAGATTTAATTTATTATCGTAGTAATATTAATACTATTAAGTTTAACTTTAGGTGCGTCCTGAGTCGCACACTTACACACTTACAGCATGTTTTAGTGGAGCAACACGACACAACTCGGTGTCCTGATTCAGCTCTTCAAACAACCTGAAACACACACAGTGTGTGTAACGACGAACACGATACACACTATGTAGCGGCAGGGATGGGCGGGACTTTCGATCGGGTTAATAGCGACCACCGCCGTGGATCAGACCTGCTCCGTATAAACGTTTGTAGCGTTAATTAAACGATTTATTACTAGGGAGTAAACAAAAGCAAACAAAAGCACAAACATTCATGGCGTAAACAAAAGCTGGCGGATGTTCTGGCGGGTTTGAGAAGCGCCAATTGGATGTCGGTCTGTCGCTTCCCACTGAAGTGACACACTTAACACATGAAAGTTTGCACTGAGAATTGCACACTACACACTACGCACTACATTACACAAGTGCACTAGTAAACGCACATCAGGATTAAGTGATAGTTCGACTGGCTGCTGCCGAAACTCCCACCCACCTGACCAAATAAATGCTCAGTGAGGTGCAGAGATTTACTTGTACTGTAACAGTGTGTAGTGTCATGAGTGTGTCTCAAATAGAACACGACACCAAAACATCTGCAAAATATATCTGCAGCTTTTGTTTATATTTGCTTTTGTTTACTCCCTACGAATCAAACAGTTCATTAATGCTACTCACATTTATACAAAACAATTTCCTCCCATTCATGATTCAACAATGGTCGCTATTAACCGTTTAAAATTCCCGCCCTTTCTGTTCCCTAGCTACGATACGTTCGGTAGTTTTGAAGAGCCCGACGTTTCCTCAGATGCACTAAAACACGCTCGAAGTGTGTGCAGGTGTGCCTTTCGGAGACCTTTAGTCACTTGTCGTCGTTGTATTACCGTATAAGCGGCATAAGAGAGTGTTGGCGAGCGTCTGCCATCGACATTTTCAAACTCACCAGGAAGTGTTTGCTGGACCAGGATGTGGCGTGTTTGTGCAGATGTGAGGGAAAACCCCCCCGGCTGCAATAACAGATGAGCGAACTGTGTAAACATGTGCGGTAATAAACACGTCTGGGTTCGTCTTTTCGTTTGTACCACCTTTCATCACCACCGGAATGTCACGTTGACAAAATGTGGTATTAGCGATAACCGTAGCCGTACGTATCATAGCGCCGATTCTTAACGGGATCTGTAGATGCCGTTGCAGCTGACTGATGCTCATAATACAACGTCAACACAGTGACGAGAGTCGTTAATTAAACTAGACAACAAACAGCAGGAACAAAAGCATAAAACTCATATGGGGACGTTACATTTCTGGTTCTCTGCACGATTCTACCTCATTTTTAAAAAATTGTTTACTCTTTGGCCTCATATGGAGACACTGCCCGTACCACCTAGTGGTCATATGACAACATAACACTCA
>JAOUQU010000036.1:378552-419370 GCA_028566735.1 Ammoglanis amapaensis | reverse complement strand
TGATGCGGGCGAGTACTCTGTGGTCGCCGGGTCCAGCGTTTCCAAGGCTCAGCTCACAGTCGAGGGCAAAGACGTTCGCATTTCTGAACTGACTGAGAAACATATAACGGTATATAACATTTTTGATCACATCTTTAAATTCATTCAGTGATTTTGGCAGCTTCGTGTCATTTACTCGTACTAATGAACACACACAAGGGAGCAGTAATGAGCACATGTGCCTGGTGCAATGGGCAGCCCTAGTCCTCCGGTTGCCCTTGCTCAAGAACGCTTTAAAACATTCATTATTGTTTTCTTTTACCAGGTTCTTGAGAAGCAGAGAGCGACCATGGAGTTTGAGGTGAACGAAGATGAAATCGAAGGACGCTGGCTTAGAAGCGGTGTCGAAATCAACTTCACCGTTGATAAGCGCTTCACCTATGTGGTCATTAGGAAGATCCATCGCTTGACAATTACAGAAACCTGGAGAAGCGATGCAGGAGAATACACCTTCATTGCTGGGAAGAACAGGAGTACAGTGACTCTACACGTCAACAGTAAGATGACTTTATTTATATGACATCTTTATATTTCAGTCCAGCTAAGATTGACTTACTCCATAGTCCTACATTGATAATAAGTCAAATAATAAATAGCCATATTCCAAGTGTAGAAATAACTGACTTGACTGTACTTTCCATTTTAGTCCCCGAGCCTCCTCAGATTGTCAAGCACATGGAACCTTTGTCTGTTGAGGCTGGCAAACCTGCTCGCTTCATAGTGGAGGTGACTGGCATCCCTCAGCCCCAGGTCTCCTGGTTTAAGAACTCTCAGGCATTAGCGGCTGGATTCAAGTGCAAGTTCATGAGAGACGAGAACAAGTACAGTCTGCTGCTCATCGAGGTTTTCCCAGAAGATGCGGCACAGTATACATGCGAGGCCAAAAACGACTACGGACAGGCCACCAGCTCTGCCTCGCTGAATGTGGAAGGTAAAATGTTGCGTATGCTGGGTTAGTATAGTAGCAACTATTGGGAAAAGAAACATACTCTATTATAACAACTAATTACATAGAAATGAAATAAAAATATACATGTTTCAGGGTCAGATAAAGGTAATTAAAGGTTTTGGAAATGTAACTTTTATCCATTACTTTGAAACCCCTGAATGTTCTAAATGCAACCATGATGTTGTTTTGCAGTTCCTGAAGTTGTTTCACCAGACACTGGAGCGCCTCTGTCACCACCAGTTATTATAACTCCAATACAAAGTACCACTGCAAGTGAAGGAGGGTCTGCCAGGTTCCAGTGCCGGGTGTCTGGAGAGGGTAAGTCAACCGAGTACATTAAACCATTTTACAGAAAACAAACATATTTCTAAATCCTTATATACTCAGTATACTCTTATATACTTTTGCATTTGGAACTTTTACTCTACTTTACACCTTACGGCGTATACAGTATATGTTCTTGTGGCTTAATTGGTTAAAGTGTCTGTCTATTAAGTAAAACATCCTGGGTTCGAATCCCAGCAAAGCCTAGTAAGTAGAGCTTTGGATTACAGATCCTTGACTCTGACTGCTTCACCATACAGGGTCTGATCCTGATAGTCAATCGTGGCTTGTCTTTTATAGCTGTGATTATCTTTTGTATTGAATCATTTGTTTTTTGTTGTATAACTTCCCTGTAGATCTGACGATTACCTGGTACCGCAATGAGAAAGAGGTCAAGCAGTCGCACTTTTTCCGAATGTCCCAGTTCGATGATTGCTGCCAGCTGGAGATAATCAAGTTTTATCCTGAGGACGAGGGAGAATACAAATGTGTCGCTCGCAACTCGGCTGGAATGGTCTCTTGCTCCGCGACGCTGAAGCCGGAAGGTTCGTTGAACGTTTCTTTCAAGCACGGTTGCGTGATCACAGGAATAGAGCCGCTACTGAAAGCATTATAATTAAAAGCATTATTCTGGATTTGTTCATATTAATAGCATCGTTCTTGTTAGTTACTTAGATAGTCATTATCCTGAGAGATGTCTCAGTAAAACTAACATTAAGTGCATCGCTAAGAATGAAGATTACATGCATGTTAAAAAAAATGCCTCCTCACAGGACAATGGCATGTTTCCGACATTCCCTCTCGAGACATTCGGTCCAGCCTCTTCACAAGTCTTTCCAGTTTAAAGAAGGATCCAGTTGGTCAGAAGCCTGTTTTTATTCAGCCCATTGTAAGCTGCACCGTTTCTCATGGAGAAGTTGCCAGATTTTATGCTCATCTTTCTGGCAACCCAAAACCAGAAATCAGCTGGTTTCACAATCAGGGTCCCGTGCAGCCGAGCAAAAATATCGTCTTTCATTTTGACGAAATGACAAACACTGCTACGCTAATCATAGTCGATGCTTTCTTTGAGCATGCCGGATGTTACACTTGTAAAGCAACCAGTTCAGCCGGAGAAGCCATCTGTACAGCGACCCTTACCGTAATCGACGAAGGTAAATCATCTAAACTCCAGACTTAACGCACCATAATTAACGGATGCTCACCGGTTTCTAAATTCAACGTACTGGTATATGTACTGGTCTTTTCAGTCCACTCTTCTGGTCACTTTTACTAACTGCACATTTAATAGCTAAGAATTGTGTTTTCTAAATTTGTAATTGTTTTCTTGCTGATATTAAAGTGCCTCTGAACTAATTATATATTGTGTTCAATCCATCAGGGGGGTGGGATTGTGTGGTTTAATTTTCGGGGGTTTAATTATTGGTGATTTAGTGGTTAGTCGTCTGACAGCAAGTTTTCTCTGGGTACTCTCGTTTCCTCACACAGTACAAAGACATGTAGTCAGGTTAATTGGAGATACTGAAATTGCTCACACACACAGGACAATTTCAGTATCTCCACAGATAACCTGACTAAAAAAAGAGTACTCAGAAGTAACTCTTTATCCAATTTACCTTATCTGGGAATCAATCCCGGAACTCCTTGCTGTGAGGTGACAGTTTGAACCACGAATGTCACGCTGTTGTGTCAAATTACACTGCAAAAATGTGCTTGTATTAAACCCATGTGGTAAGCAAATGCTACTGGATAAGAATTTATAATTACCACAATAAGCTTAAACTTACTGGTTTGTAAGAAAAAAAAATACTTTTCAAATATAAATTATGTATATGTATTTTATTATTTTTTATAAGATTAGTTTTGCAGTGTATCTTTTCTGAGTTCCTGGGCACTTTGATGTTTGTCAAGTGTGAATGTGCTGTTGTGAGTTTGTAGAACAACTGACTAGCGTTCCGTCTTGTCTAAAATATTCCTTTGTGTTGATCAGATAAATCTCTGCATGAAAGTCCGGATCTTTCTAGCCAGACGCTCTTTTCCGATTCTGCACCCGAAGGATCTCTCATAACATCTGCAAAAACGTTTGTAGGCAGTGTTGATACTCTGCAACCATCGAGTCCTTCCAAACGACCGACTGAAATCATTTCCAACAGCCTCACCATCGATTTTCCAGACACCACTTCTGTTAAGTTTCCAGATGAACATTTACCAACTAAACCTGATCGTTTGAAAATCCATGAAGTTCAAAATCTGCCAAGCGGGTGTTTCGTTAAAACGATGCCTGATAAATCATCTTTAACTCCGTTACAATCAGTTGTGAAAGGAGATGAATTTATTACATCACTAACCGAAGTCTTTGATACTGGTGCTCCAGACGTCGCATCTCCAAACCACATAGGTGACATGTCAACAATAGAGCCACGACATGTGCATGTGGTCGATGTGTCAGCCACCTTTTTAACTACCGACCAGTGTGAAGAAGCTTTTTTGTCTGATTCCACTTCAACAATTACAGATATACATTTGACACGAAGACAATCCGAGCATTTACCAGAGCAAACCATTAAAGCAAGTGATTTCTCAGCAACATTATCAGATGACTCCACTAGCTTTAAGACTAGTTCAAGTACGGCACTTGTGTTCCCAGATGACGGTGTGGAAAAATCTGTGGAATCCTTCGTTAGCCCTACATGTCCGGCGATGACACAAATTTTAGATGTAAAACCCAATCAAGTTGCCAGATTTGTTTGTCACACTGAGCTTTGCTCTTTTTCTGATGTTGAGTGGTTTCATAATGGAAAAAGACTTGGCAACGCAGAACGAATCAAATCTGAACAGAAAGGAAGTGTATTATCTCTCTTTATTTACAATATCCGACCCGAAGACCAGGGAATTTACAGCTGTGCAGTTCAAAATAAAGATGGAACAAGTTGGAGAACGTCGGCACTCCTCAGTGTTAAAGGTGGATATTCACCTTGTGATCATGCCATCCCAGAATAATACTACTCCATACACTCACATATTCTTGGGAGTTTATAATAACATTCTGTTGTTGTTTGTTCTTCTATCACTTCATTCAATCTTCACCCATTTTCTTGACCATGGGCACATTAATGAAAGTCAAAAAGGTGCTTCATCATATGAAAAAATGTCTTTATTTAGTTTGGAAAAATGAAAGGACCTGAAAGGGGACGTCTTGGTTGATGCATGCGTGCTGTTTAACATTCGGTTCCATCTTTCGCCTCTTATAAATCAATCCTCTAGCTGCATCCGGATTGTTTAGCAATTCCGCATTGGCTAACGACATATCCCACATTCTCTTGTTTTCTCCAGTTACAAAACCACACGAGGAAGTAGGAAGCAAAGTTGAAGAAGCCAAAGGTAGGATTTCATTCTTCTGTTGTATTTTTTAATGAAAAATTTTATTTTATGAAACAGTAAATATATTTAGCAGCGCAATTTGATAACTGTATAAACTGCATGAATCGTTTTGATGCGAAAACTTTCATATCTTATTTTTTTGTATTTTCATGTCTGAAGTTGTTGTTTTCGAATAGCAAGCAGTTTGATCATATGCTTGCTCTATGGCATTTTGGAAAACGGGGGGTTTGCATTTGTTTATGACTCATTAAGAGCATGAGTAAATACATCTTGGTTGTATTTGAGGTTCCCAGACAACAGGAAATAACTATTTTAAAAGATATGGAAGTAGCCACATCTTTTAATTGCTTTCTGTTAAATTCCTGCATCTGGAACTCCCGACTGCAGATATTTCTTAGACTGGCTTGCAGATAGTAGTATGTCATTAATGATGTTTGCCTTCAACATAACATGGTTATCCCTCTAAACTATATTAGTTCGAATAAACGCCTTCTCATACAATAGATCTAAAACTGCTTTAACAAATTATTATTTTCGCTCGGTAGAGAATGTTTTTCTCTCAATGTTTTGAACCATTTCTGCCAGTATAAGGATTAGAAAGGGCGTTTATTTGTCTCTCTGCAAGTCAGGTAAGGAATATCTGAGCAAATATTTGAGCAGGTACATCTATAAAAGAAGATTATTTTAGAATATCAGTTATATTTGGATATTAATGCTTTGAAAAGAAATTTATGCTTTGAAGAAGGACACTGAAGAAGGAACAAAACACCAAGACATTTTCAAGTCAGAATCTTTAATAAAGAATCGAGTCTTGCGTTTATTCGAACAAATATGGTGAGTGAATTTGTTTTATTTTATGGCTTTGTGACTTGACGCATGTGTTTACTATTTATATTAATATTCTTCTTTCAATACAATTGAGTAGTTTCAGAGCTGCGTGGGTTATGTTGAACTTTGTTTCCCTTTTCTTACAGAACTGCGGTCTCAAGAAGAAGCTGAATATGCAGAAGAAGGAAGACATTTACGTAGTTCTTTATCAGATCCTGAAGATGTTTTAGATGAAAATATTAAACCATCAATTACTAAAAAGCTAAAATATCAGTCAGTCGTAGAAGGTGAGGTGGTTGCTTTTCGATGCAAATTAGTCGCTAAACCAGAACCTACAGTCTTGTGGTTTCATAATAATAGGCAAATTCAGAAGGAGCACCGTCGTAGGGTACATACAGTGAGTAAGAAGCACGTACATTTAACATGTTTAACAATTAATGACGTGAAGGAGAAAGATTCCGGCAGTTACAAAGTAATGGTATTTAACACAGAGGGATCTACAGATTCCACAGCATCACTTCTTGTGTCACTGAGGGAAGAGCAAGAAGCAAATCAGTTAAGTTATTCAAGACGTTCGAATAGATCCCACTCGAGCTTGGATTCGCTGGTTGATCAAACGAAAGAAAGAAAGTTTAGAGTAGATCTAAGATGTGTCGGGTCCCCTTTCGATAAAACTGCCAATGAACATACTAGGGGGCGTAAAAGACAAAAAGGTTCTCTGTTTCGTACGATGTATTTCAGAACAGCATCTCCCTCAAAAGTTCCTGAAAAAGACAATAAGCTTGAAACTGCTTCAGAACGTGCTCGTTCTCCTCCACTTATGTTTGAAAAGCATGAACGGTTCAGCGATCGCTACAGTGACATTTACTGTGACAGGTTTACCGCTCGGGATCGCTATAGTGACCGATTCAGTGATCGACTTAGTGATAGATGCAGCGATCGGTACAGCGACAGATTTAGTGACACGGACAGTCTCCATGGAGAGGTCAAGGCAAAGCTAAGTCTTTTGCAAAAAGCTGTTAAAAAGAAAAAGAGACTTTCTGTTTCAACGATGTCTTCTTCCGAGTTTGACCTGGAATCTGTGACAAGTGAGACAAGTTATACCGATATGGCTGAAAAACTCAAGGCCAAGTCCTTCACGTTGCAGGAACTTCAACATGTCAGGCAAAGTGATCACGGTGAGGGTTCATCGAGTAGACGTATGGCAGATTTTCAAGGCAGACTGGAAAGAATTACTGGGCTTGGTGCTCAGTCTGTTGAGTCCATGCAGCCAAGGATAAAGCATTCCTTTGAGCCACAGTCCAGATCCAGGGCTGTACAAATGATGAAAGGTGAACTCCCAATAGAGGACATCCGCAGGACAATATTGGACCTGCCTGAAAGGAAAGTGGGTGAGGTTTTAAAGGTCAAGTCGACTGTAGCCGATGATACTGTTCTTGGTGAATGGGATGACAAAGCAAATGCGAAGGACCCTTTTGTATTACAATGGCTTGAGGCAGGTGAAGCATCCAAAAGGATCCCACAAAAATCCACAAGAAGCAAAACCGAGATCTCAATGGAACACAGTGATGCTCAACCGGAGATTAAATACGCTCCTGTTCAGCAGTTACAACCCAGACCCATCTCCATAGAAAATGTAACTGGACAAAACCGAGAAAGTGAGAGTTTAGAGACTGAAGAGCAGTTCCTGACTCAACGGATTATGAAATGGCAAGAAGGTGTTCAATCCGATCCCAAGGCTACTGAACGGTCTGTGGCGAAGCACTCTGGTGTAGGTAACTTTGAAATGCATAAAAACAGAGAAGTAGCTTCATATGCACGGGTCTGTAGTGAAGCTGGAGAACCGACTGAACATGGAGAAATGTGGGTTTCATCCCCTGAGAACCCACTAGAATGGCCTAAAGATCAAACGCCTTATTTACACAGATTTGAAGAGAAAACCAACCAAAAACAAAATACAGCTTTATCTCAGAAGGACTGTTTATTTACGAAGGGATCTGGATCCACTGAAAGCATTCATCACACACCATACCGAATGACTTCTTCTGGAGGAACTGCACTAGAAGATTATCAGCAGGAAGACATCTTAGATTCCTCAGGAAAGACATTGCAAGAAGGTCAAGTACAGACTGTTCTACCAAGAGGGTTCAAACAGGAAGGTTCTTCATTTACTAATGTTTCAAGAGCTAGACTTAATAAAGGGTTTGTGGGTGAACAAGGACAACAAATAGAATTACAACCATCACAAATTTCTGAAATGGGCAGTATGTTTACAAAGGGTCCTGAACCTACTGAAAGGATTCCAGTTGAACATCACACAGCATACCCATTGACCTCATCTGCACTAGAGCATTACCGACAAGAAGAAGTCTTGGATTCATCAGAAAAGACGTGGCAAGAGGGTCATGTACATGCCTTTACACCTGGAAGATTTAAAGATGATCAAGATGGTCAAATACAGACTGTTCTACAAGGAGGGTTCAAAGATGATTGCTCTTCATTTAGTAATGCTTCCAGAACAACATATAATAAAGAGCTCAAGGGTGAAGAATTACAACAAAGGGAATTACGCCCATCACAAGAAGAAATTTCGGAAATGGTAAGTGTAGCTTTATCTCAAAAAGACCGTATATTTACAAAGGGATCTAGACCGTTGGAAAGGATCCCAATTGAACATCACACACCATATAGAATGACTTCATCTGAAGGAACTGCCCTAGAGCATTATCGACAGGAAGACGTTTTGGATTCATCAGGAAAGACATGGCAAGAGGGTCAAGCACCGGCTGTTCTACCAGGAGAGTTCAAACAGGAAGGTTCTTCATTTACTAATGTTTCAAGAGCTAGACTCAATAAAGGGTTTATGGGTGAACAAGGACAACAAAGAGAATTACACCCATCACAAATGCAAATGTCTGAAATGGGCAGTATGTTTACAAAGGGTCCTGAACCTACTGAAAGGATTCCAGTTGAACATCAGACAACATACCCATTGCCCTCATCTGAAGGAACTGCACTAGAGCATTACCAGCAAGAAGACGTCTTGGATTCATCAAGAAAAAAGTTGCAAGAGGGTCATGTACATGCCTTTCCACCTGGAGGATTCAAAGATGATGGTTCTTCATTTACAAATGCTTCCAGAAGAACATATAATAAAGAGTTTAAGGGTGATCAAGGACAACAAAGAGACTTACACCCATCACAAGAAGAAATGTCTGAAATGGTAAGTGTAGCTATATCTCAGAAGGACCATATGAAGCAAGAGGGTCAAGCAAGTGATAAACATGCATTTTCACATGGAGGATTTAAAGACGATGGTTCGTCTAATGCTTCCAGATCTACATTTAATAAAAGGCTCACATGTGAACAAGTACAACAACGAGAATTGCATCCATCACAAGAAGAAATGCCTGGCATGAAGAGTGGGCATTCACTTTTGGTGGGTGGGAGAGACTTTTACACCCAACAAGAACTTCAGTGCCAAGTAGCTGGAAAAGAGACTGTGGCACCTGAGCTACCTACAGATAAAGCATCTCATTTTCAAATTCCTGATCAGTTAATCTATGGCAACGAACCTTCAGAGCCAATTAGAAGAGAACATTCCATCCAAGAAAAACCATCACTTGACCGTGAAAGAAATAGTGAGCTGTTAGTGCAGCAAGGTCAAAGGGAACCAGTTCTTGCAGAGAAGGATTTAATGCATTCAACAAGGGATTTAAAACCTTCACCAACACGTGAAGAGTTTGAAAACAAGCTTTGTGGTAGAGATTCATCGTTCACAAAAGTTTCAAGATCCCCAAAAGAAAAGCGTATAAATGAACACAGACCAAATAAAGAGTCACAGTTATCACGACAGAGGATAAATGAGTTAAAATCTGAAAATGAGTGCTATATTAGTGAACAGGAAGCTTTGACACAACGAATAATGAAATGGCAACATGATGTTCTGACCGAGCGAGAGAATGCAAGTGAGCTAGAACCTTCCTGGACTGCTGTAGAAAGTCCTAAAAAAATAGCTGCGAATGATCAAGTTGAACCATCGATGCCACGAAGAACCGAAAAGCAAATGGTTTGTAGTGATGATCCTTTTGAAGACAATTCTGCAATGCCGATGCAACCTCCACACGAGGACAAAGACAAGTTACGAACTGACAGTGAGTATCTTGTCAGTGAGGAGGCAACTCTAGCCAAACGTATCAAAAAATGGCAAACCGACATTCTAACTGAACCCGAGCACGAGGAAAACATCGACTTAGAATCTAGCTGGGCCATACCGGAGCAGGAGCAGCCATCAATTCAAAAAGTGGATGAGAGAATGCCATCACGGATTTTCTTTGATGTGGACAAAACCAACACTGCCATTAATGCGCAAAAACATCAATCTGAGAAACTATCTGAAGGCAGGCAAACTTCCCATCCAAAATTAGGTTACCGACATAAAGGTGTAACTAAAGATACAACAGAAAAAGGCAAAACAGAAGGTCAGAATGTGGTTTCAAATCAAGAATCTTCCTTCATTCATCCAAGAGCGCTACAAACCGACAGAACTGTTAAATCAGATGCACCGATCTTTCTAAGAACATTACCACCTCATATAGAAGTAAAAAGAGGAGAAATGACTGAACTACAGTGCCAGTTTGATGGAGAGCCAAAACTGTTAGTGAACTGGCTTAAAGATGGCCAGCCAATAATTGGCGATCCAGACTTTGATATACGTACAAGAGAAAACTCCACAACATTGACCATTTACTACCCAACAGATGACCATCAAGGCACATTTACTTGTGATATTTCAAACATGCACGGAAAAGCCACTGCTTCTTTCATGCTTAAAGTAAGTGATGATGAGCACAAACACTGGTCTGAAACTCCACGAGAAGTTAAAGTTACAGAAGAATTAGTAGAACCAGAAGAGCAAACCTTAGACAATGAACTTAAATCATTCATGATTCCTGATCAAGACAGAAAAGCATCTTTGCAAGTCCCGCAGACGATCATTCGTATTCCTCGTGCATCTGATTATTGTGACTCTTCTCCAGTGGAAATTCGGATCACTGCTCCGACACCAGTTCCAGAAACTGCCATGGACACTTTTGAGCCAACTGACAAAACATCAGATGCCAATTCTGATGAGAGCACCTCCCAAACTTTCAAGCATAAGTTCACATTTGCATTTGACGATGTTGGCGAGGCACCTCAGATTGTAAGGGATCTAGGGAACATGAGCTGCTTAGAAGGGCAAACAGCTGTACTTGAATGTATAATAACTGGTGAACCAAAACCTACAGTGACTTGGTTTTGTGATGACATTCTCCTCCGACCTAATACAGACAAATACAAATTTGAAGAGCTAGATAAATGCTATAGGCTTCATATTTATAATTTTACTTGTCTCGATGCTGGAACTTATAGATTTGCTGCCACTAACAAGCTTGGGCGAGTTGAAAGTGTTGCCGATGTGTCATTTGACTCCACGCCTTTGGATGAAATTGAATTCTTACCATCTTTCGGTACAGAAATGAGTGAGCAAGAACGATCTCTTAACCTCACCAGAGATATTTCACCCACAGTTAAACTGAAAACGAATAACGATCTTTCTACTGTATCAGCAGCATTGGCTGCTAACAAAAACAATGAATCAACAGAATCTCCCATGAAGTCTTTTATTCCAGTTGTTGGTGGACAGTCTACTGTACACAAAGATGGAGTTAAAATCACCCATGCTACACAAAATAGCTTGTCGGATAGACCTACTATACCCAGTTGTGGTTTGCAGTCTTCAAGTGCAGTGAAGTCATTTGAGACACCAAAAACAGTGATGGGTGAACACAAAGATTTAACCGAAGAATCAACTTTGGAATCTTTTTACCCAGTGAAGGACATTACAGATTTTTTCCATGGAGAAGAATGTCATGGAGAGGAAGCAATTTTCTCGGTCATACATGAAGAGAGAGATGTAAAACAATGTTCTTCGGATGCTCCTTTAGTTTCAGGCAAGGAGTCTCCATTAAGAATAAAAACTGAGAAATTAATCGGGGAGACAACGCAACAGTCGATCGAAGGAAATCGTGTAGCGGAAAAAACATTTGTAGAGCCACGTTCTAGTGATTTGCACCATTTTGTCTCCCTAACAAAAGTCACTGAAATACAGCAATCACCTTCTTTAATTCGACCTCAAGCTATATTACCCGAGAAACTGACCAACGTAACGGACAGTCGCGGTACTCTTCGAATTATAACCAGTGGTGCAGATGAGGTGATTAAAAATGGAAGTGCAGGAGCATTTGTTAGACCAGGCGGAAGTCATCTAGAAAAAGACACTAGTGCATTTTCAACTACAGACACCCCGGGTGAGGAAAAGGTTGAAATGATGGAGATGGCTGTATCACCATATAGTATCCAGGGAGGAAGACCTGAGGAAGCAACACTGGTTGAGTCAAGCCAGAGTAGTATACCAAGTGGTGTCCAGGGTGAAACCACAGCTGGTAGAGCTAAATCTGTCAATGTCAAACAAAAAACTGAAGGTTCTAGCCAAGTATCTGCTCAAGGTTTGGTGACAAAAGGTTTACAGCAACCGAAGCAACAAACGGTCAGTCTAGGTGCAGCTAGTTTTGGCAAACTAGAGGAGGAAGAGGTGACCTTTAGTGCTGTTTATGACTATTATAACCCACCATCTGATTGGGGAAGGCCCTTGTCACCAGAATCTGAGATGTCCATTGAAGTAGGCAGTTCTTTTAGTGAGGAGATGGCAGAAGTCGAACGATTCTACACACCAGCATCTTCCACTGAAATTTCCCAATTTCCCAAATCACCTGAATCGTTTCATACCTCTACCGAGACCCCAGGCGGTCTTATGACACCGCCGGAGTATTCATTTCCTCCCATGGAACTCAGGAGACTGCCAAGTAAATCCAGTGATGGCTTATACTCCCCAGCAAAGTTTCTAAAGTCCCCAGATGATGAGGGTATTGAAACCACCCCACCTGTATTCACTATTGATGAGAACATGATCTTTCCGGAAGGTCATGATTTGCTAGGACTTGGGAGCCTACAGGAGAAGGTACACGGAATTCCTCCAGCCTTTCTTAAACCTCTTACCAAGAAACGGGTTGTTGAAGGGGACACGTTATGCTTCTGTGCTGAGGTATTTGGTCTACCATCTCCGGAAATTAAATGGTTTAGAAACACAACTATGCTTGGGACAGACAACAGAACTAGAATTGAAAGAGACGGTGATAACATAGCTTTGGAAATTCAAAATATCACCAAAAGCGACCAAGGTGAGTATATCTGTGAAGCAGTTAATTATGTTGGAGAAGCCAAAAGTGTTGCATTGGTTGTTGTTATATCTCAAGATGCAAAATTGATGCCTGCACCCCCACCTGCTATCCATCAGCATGTTATTGAATTTGATGTTGAAGAGGATGAGGATCCATCGAGGACTCCTTCTCCTCAAGAGATATTGTTAGAGGTTGAACTGGATGAGCTTGAAGTAAAAGAGTTTGAGAAACAGGTCAAAATTGTCACCATACCAGAATACAGTCCTGACAACAAGAGTATGATCATATCTCTCGATGTTCTTCCCAGTATGTATGACGAGGGAGCTGTGGATTTTATAACGCAGGAAAGTGATGACTTTAAAATAGCGTTTGAAGTGACGGAGATGCCGCCACGTTTCATCAATCCGATATGTGACATAGAGACGCCAGAGAATTCTACTGTGATATTTGAATGCTCATTGATGGGAATCCCATCTCCAATAGTGTCATGGTTTAAAGGCAATACAAAGATCCCACATGATAAGAAAAAGTACATACATAGTTCTGATGGCGACAACCATTTCCTCAAAATCATAAAAGCCAACACTAATGATAGCGGGATTTATATCTGTCGAGCAATTAATGTTGTGGGTGAAACACTTTGTAGGGCATCTCTGACAGTAGTGAATACACAAGCATATTCAGGAAAGGCCAGAGGACGAGAACTTACCGCTGTGTCTTTAGGAAGTGCCAAGGTTCAGCCCCAGAAGTTTGACTTGGTCGTTGGGAATTCGTCTTTTGATGGCGAGCAAGCATCAGAGATTGAGCTCGAGTTTGAGTTTCCTCAGGAAGTCGACGAGTCTCAGAAAGCCGTAAGACTGGTAGCCATGACTGAGAGTGAGGTCAGTGAGCAGGGAGAGAAATATGTAAGCATAAACTTTGATGTCTTTGCAGAACCCTCAAAAGACGACAAGATCGAATTCAAAGGCAAATCGACAAATGCGTGTAGTTTCCACTTCCAGGTTACAGAAACACCACCGAAATGTATAATACCGCTCCAGAATGTTACTACAGCTTTAGGAACACCGGCGTTGTTTCAGTGCTTAGTGAGCGGAAAACCCAACCCCACAGCGCAGTGGTTTAAAGATGGTGCTCCCGTAACAAACCCTAGATACATCATCCAGGAAAAAGCTTCAGGCCATTTTAATCTCCTGATCACAAACACGGTTCAAACTGATGCAGGAGAATTCAAATGCGTCATCCAGAACCAAGCAGGTTCCACTGAAACCATGTCTTTTTTAAAGGTATTTTAGAGAAACACCATACATCATCTTTTCATGTTTTGTAAACTGTTTTGCTAACTTAGACACTTTAAAGGGTAAGGGTAGACACAGGTAAAATTTTAAAAACAGAACTGGAGATAGGGGCAGAAGTCTTTAGAATCTAGGAATTGCTGCAAACACCCGACTATTTGCTATACTTTATGAATACTGCTGCTTTATATTGGACTTTTTGAATACATAATTACCCATAGGTTTTGGGAAATGTCAATTATTGTGATGCTGCAAAAACTTTTGCAGCAATTTATCAATAAAATATGCTGTAGAATGGTATATTTTACATATTATATTCTTTTACATAATCACTGAGCAGTAGTTTCTTCATTTATTCTTAAACATTGTTTTTTTTCTTCTTCTTTTTTAAAAATAAACATAGGTAGCATGGACTGTTTAAAAGATATGAATGCAAAACATAAGCAAAATGTAGGGTAGCTTGACTTATAATAATATATTAAAATATTTTTTTATTGAATTACTTAAATTTGCTAGAATAATTGCCCTACACAAAATGCGAATTTACATTAAAGGTGTCATATTACTCTCATTCATTTTAGAAACCACTGTCAACTATGTCACTGACATTATGCTGATAAGCTGTTGCCAGAAATGCTCCACCTTCTCCACAAAACCTTTTTTTTAATACGCATTGCTTTGATAAATTATCGATCTATAAAATATAGTACAGTAATAGTGTTTCGAAATTCAGAATGAATAAAACTGCAGGCTGTTACTTTACTACAGAACACCAACACCCTCATTAATACATGATTCAATAAAAGTAATAAAAGTCAGTCTGCCATTTATTTCCGAATAAGTCGAACTATTACAATATTTCAGTATTGTTTTGCAAACTAAAACTAAATCTTGAGTATTGTGATACTGTTAAACTATATATTACTGTTAATAACTTGTTAAATAACAAATTCTATTCTATGTTGTGTAAAATGGCAGTACACAGCTCCAGCCTTACGTATGTGAACTTGCCCTGTCACCGGCACAAATCTGATTTGTTAACATGTGAGAGAGTTTATGCATTTGGAATGTGATACTGTATGAACGTATCATACTTTACACTGCCGACTAAAGTTAAGCTCTTTGTTGCATTTTTTTTCTTTTAGAGTATTTAAAACTTAAACTTACAAAACGTTTAATTCATTTGACAATCCTAATGCGGACAGACAGTATAACTAGGTTAATATGTAATGTTTTATTATTTATATAATTCTTTGTAACTCTAGGATACATTACAAAAACATTTTGTTTCTTACGCTGTTACAACAAAAATAACATGTATTGACAAATGATGGTATATCATACGGAAGACATAGAACAAACAAAAGTGTAGAATGTAATTTGTGCTGTATAGGTTTGATTTTTTAACTGATTGTAAATAAGAAAATAGTTGAAAAATAGTGTTGTGTAGCGATAACAATACACAATTAATTCATGTAAGCATGTAAAGAATATAAGTCAGAATATAAGTGTAAAATGCTTCTGTGGTAAATGACATGCTCTGACTAAATGAGGTGCTTTAACAATGTGTGTACAATTACAATTATTCAACAATAAAGGTCTTATAAAACATTTTATGCGCATCGTTTATTGTCTTTATGGGCGTTTATGTCCACTCTCTGAAACAAAAATCTTAAATCTTTCATGCAGTATTATTTTAGTGAGTCTTAACCTCCATTATTTTTATACAGAATATTCTAAGTTGACTGCAGAGATGAAGACTGAAGAAGAGACCTACAGCACCTCCCTACAGTTACAAGAAACTGTTAAAACACTTGAACTCAAACCAGAATCAAAACATTACTCCAGTTCTTACGAGCATAAAACGACAGAACCCATTTTTCGAACCCAGCTTAAACCTTTAGTTATTGAAGCTGGAAGTGTAGCTAAGTTCAGCATCAGTATAGATGCTATTCCAAAACCTAGTGTTCAGTGGTTCCACAATGGAAACCCCATCACCACTTCGTCTGTGTACAAGTTTGTGGAAGAAAGAGATGAGTATAGTCTAATTATTACTGAAGTCAAAAAGGAATATGAGGGGGAATACTCTTGCGTTGCCAGTAACACATTTGGCAAGACTACATGTTCAACGATACTGAAAGTAAAAGTCGGTGATTTATCAGCAGCAGAGAAATGGGTTGAGAAAATGTTTAAAATTCCTGGAGAACCACCTAGGTTTACCACACAGATCCTGCCTGTGCAGTGTCCTGAGGGTTCTGAGGCCAAATTTCAGTACAGAGTTACAGGAACTCCACATCCAGAGGTTCAGTGGTTTAAAGGTAGTTTCCAAATTAAACCAAGCCCTAACTGTTGTGTAGTAACAGACCCAGATGACACTGGGTTTCTTATTATGATCAATGCCCAGGAGAAGGATAGTGGCCTCTACACATGCAGGGCACACAACTGCTTTGGAGAGGCAACTTGCAGTGCTGAGCTGATCGTGATCCGCAAAAGTTTCTCCGTATCTCATCAGCAACAGCTAATTCAGGGACAAAAAACATATAAGATGTCTATGACTGAAGAAGCGACAGAATCTCGATTGTACAGTGTGAGTCTTCCCGAACAAACCAGAGCAAGTCTGCAAAAAGGGGACCAGATGATTTACACTATTGGCACTGAAGAAAAAAAGACTGTGGCAAGCGAAGAAGTCGATACGTTACACGAGGTAGATGTTTCATCTGCCACTATACAGAAAGAACACCTGACCCACAAAGCTGCAGTTCTACAGTCGTATAAAATGCAGGAAAGTGTCGCTGTCGCACCCACCCAGCCAACATCAACTCTAGCGACACCTGTAAAACAGCTCAACGTGTCTGCACTGACATCTGCAGTCCAGGAAAATGTAGGTTTCACTGAACGACACGTCGATCGTATCAAAAGTCCTGAGGTTGCAGACGGTAATCTTGTGAAGGAGCAGCCATCAAAGTGTATGTCCGCTATAACAGAGAGCGTCACGCCTTTAATGGTTGTTAGAGCAGATGCATTGCTTAGGCACGAAGAACAGATACAAGCAACCCCAGAGCCTCAATACAACATCTCAAGTCACCAAGTAGAAACCACGCTGGCAATGGTTAAAGAGGAATCTCTGGTTTTACCAGACACCGAAGCAGAAAAGAGCTATCAAGTTAAAGAGGGTATTAAAATACTGTATACAGCAGTTTCCACAGACAAAACACAAATAACGGATTGTCACGCCACAGACTTGTCAGCAATAGATCCAGCCGTTCAGTCAACCGTTCGAAAGGAAGACTCGAAACCAGCCATTCTTTCAGTTAGTGAGACAAAGCAAGTCCTGGCAAAAGAGGACAAAATCAAGATGCACACACCCCACGAAGAGACAGCCCATCTGGCTAAGGATAGGGTATTAAGTTCAGCACTTGTTACTGAAGAAACAAATCAACTTCAAGCAGACCAAGCAAGTCTGATTTTAGGTTTAGACAGTGCCGTTTCTGTTATGTCAAAGAGGGAAGATGAACAGATACTCCATTTACAGACTTTTACAGATCAGTCAATTCTTCCATCTGAGGGTCGAATTAGTAGTGAAAAGCCAAGTCCTGAACAGGTAGAGGGTAGAAAAAGTCCTTCTCTTATGCACACTGTTTCTATTGGTGAACAAGCTACAGTTACTTGTGAAGAGTTGACTCGGTTGTCTTCTCAAGAGAAAACAGTTTCTGTATTTTCCCGTGAAGAGGCTCCTGCACCGTTGCGTCTACAGACGATTCAGCAAGAGAGCACCTTATCTAAAGAAGAGATTCTTTTATTACAAAAGCCAGATGAGCAGAGAGCAGATCTGAAACAGGAGAAGTCACGTAGTCATGCTGTAATCACAGAGGAGAACAGAGAACTGACTGCAGATTATTCTAAAGCTCTTGATATTTCTACGACTGGATTGCAGCCTAAAATGAAAAAAGAACCCAAACCTCAAAGCATTCTGCAGGTCTTCACAGACCCCATACAGCTACCAAAAGAGAGTCCGTTTACAACTGATGTTAAGCAGCAGCGTGCTTTAGTTCTAAAGGAGGATAGCTGGAATATTTTACACACCACATCTGTGACAGAAACTCTAGATATTAAACAAGGCCATACTGAGAATTTGGGAACAGTTGAGGAATACACCTGTGACACCAATGTGGAGCCTAGCATATCATCGGAATCCATTCATGTCGAGGAAAAGGCCATTGCTACCGAATGTACTGTCAATCTTGATGCTGCAGAACAAGACTTTGCTGCACAGATTCAGGAAGGACAGTCCATCAGACAATCAATATTAAAAGAAGAGAGGCATGTTATGACTGGGGAGATATCTCAAGATATTACTAAATCAGAAACGGCTACTGCAAAGTTCACGCATCAGCAGGTAGGGACCATGCTACTGTCCGAATCAACAGAAAGCCAAACCCTTCCTAGGGAACTTACCTTTGTTATTCCAACACCCAAAAAACACAAGCTAGACATTAAGCGACAGTTGAAGGATCTGCTTGTGTCAGCTGTCGCTCTGGATCAACCGTTAATTCTTGCAGATTTAGTTGAGCATTTGGAACCTGTTGAAGTTCGAGAGGTAAAAGTGCAAAGGGAACCCAGATATATCACCTTCACATATCTTATCACAACTGCGGGTGCACCTATAGAAATAACGATTGCTTTTGATGGGGAATACCCTCAGATTGCTGATATCAAGGACGAACTCGAGGCTGCATTTCATTCTGTTGTTTTTCGGGAACAGGAGCTTCTTACTTCTGAACAACCTAGTGCTGTGCACACCGACAGGCCACAGAGATCGCAAGTTAGCATGGCTGCTTCCAAAGAAAAACTGTCGTCAACAGTACAGACTGTACGATTAATTGAAAATGCTGAAGCTTTTTTGCCACTGAGAACTCAATTAGCTGCTCTCAAAACCGAAACCTCAGTCTCTTTCCAGTCCGTACAGGAAGAATCGTTGAAGGAGTCGAGCATGAAAATGATGCAAAAGACCACAGAGTCCAAAATGGAGTCACAACAGTCTGGTCGTATGGAAAGACAGGAAACTAGTTCTATAAGAGTGATAAGTCAACAGAGAGCGGAAAGTACAATGGAAATTAAAACCAGTGAATGTTATGTGCCGGTCCCAGTTGAACAATCCTCTGAGGATCTTATTGATAAAGAAAAGACAGGAATGAGTTTACAAGAAGATATAGTTAAAGATTTCTCTTCAGTGTTTGAAAGCTCTTTAGAGGACGTCACCATAGAGGAACACTCTAAATTAACCTTTTCTGTAAATATTAAGAAAATTACAAAAGCAAATTGGCTTTTTAATGGAAAACCAATAAAGTCTGGCAAAGAGTTCAAGTGTTTAAAAGACAACGACACTTATATGCTATTGATAGACAAAGTTATCAAGGAAAAACATGAAGGCGAATACACTTGTGTAGCTGTGGGTGAAGCTGGCACGTCTTCAACAACATCAAGGCTCACAGTGATCTTGAGAGGTTGGATTATGGGGATTCTTTTTACGTCACCACCCATGACTAACTCTTACCATTCTTTTATCTTTCTTTTAAAATCCTATTAAAATCAATTTCAGGTAACTCACAAACTTCAGCACAATCTTCAATGTGAAAAAAAATAATGAGCATGACCGCACTTTCTTGTCTTTATCACTTCTTGACTTCACCATTGGATATCCTCCATTACCATCCCACGCTTATCTCCTTCTCATGGAATCTTAACCGGAACCTGCATCATCCAGGAAAAACACACAGTTCATTCTTCATCGAGCACAACTGGCATTCTTCTCTTTGCATGATACTCTCCAGGATGTTCAGTCTTGGTTTTTCTTTTAGTATTGATTAGTCCTTACTCTTGTGCATAACCTGGTCACAATTTTCCCTTCACAGCCATGCCTGGAGTTTTATTCTCATCCCATTATTCATTAAAGTTTTTGAAGCGAATACAGTTCTGTGAACGAAGCTTAAGCTTTATTACCTGATAATACCATTTTGCAGAGCTAAATTCATTTCAAGCACTTGATGAACCTCATTGTATTTCTGATTATATTGTTTAACATCTTAACAATTGTTTGTAATGCTAATTGTTTTTTTCCTCCCTCCTGCACAATCCAGTGCCACCTGTTTTTAGGCAAAAGATCCAGTCTCAGGAAGCTACTGTTGGCAGCCCCTTCAAGTTTGAATGCGAAACAGAAGATGCTCCTAATATCAACTTCAAATGGTTCAAGTCTGGTTCCGAGATGAAATATAGTGAGAAGTACAGGATCGTCAGCCATTATACCACATCATCTCTGGAGCTTTTGAGCCCAACAAAGGCTGATGCTGGAGAGTATACCTGCAAAGCTGTAAACCAGTATGGAAGTGACAGCTGCTCTGCTAACCTGATTGTAACAGGTAAGATGCATTTGCTTTACTTTGCTGTCTGTATTCTGGCAGATATAATGAAAGCTTTGGTTGTGCACAATGGATTTGATTTTTGATTTGATTATTTCTCTTTTCACTTACGGTCTTCATAGAAATGTTCCCTCCAGAGTTTGTGTCAAAACCTGATCCGATGACATTATTTGTTGGCAAACAGGTGAAATTCCATTGTGTTATCAATGGTTCTTCACCAATGAATGTTGCATGGTACAAGGACAACATTGCTATTTTGCCCAGCGAGCATTATAAAATGTTCTCAGAAAAGAAGAAGTATTACTTTGAGATCACAAATATTGAGCTAAGTGATCAGGGAACATATCTTTGCAAAGCATCGAACAGTGTTGGCACAGCTACTTGCAGCACTGACATAAGGGCAATAGACAAACCTAGTTTTGTGAAGACCTTTGAAACAACGGCTGTAGCCGTGGGTAACCCACTGCGACTTGAGTGTCAGGTAAATGAGGATACTGGAGTGGCCATTACCTGGACGAGGGATGGTAAGAAACTCCATAATACGACAGATAGCAAATTGTCTTTTGAGGAGAAGGTGGCCTCCCTTGAGATCATAAAGGCCAAGATAAAAGATACAGGCATGTATGTCTGTACTGCTACGAATGATGCAGGAGGCAGTAGTTGCTCTTCTATGGTATCTGTAAAAGGTAAGGCTTTTGAGATTAATCGCCATCATTTTTACTTACTACAAATTGTATTTTGCTTTGCTGTGACCAAAGATGGTGAACCAAGCATGCCATCTTTGGAGCAACATGTTTTTCTTCGTCTTTGCTTGACTTTGTGTTATTTGTCATCCTGTATTGTATCTTGACATGCCTATGAAAAAACATTTGTGCAAGAAAAGATTCTTCACAGCATTTAGATGATTTTCTATGAATGGAATTTTCTCAGACCCTCCGACATTCGTAAAGAAACTGGAACCTAAGATCTTATGGAAGCAGGGCATATCTGCCCGCATGCTATGTACAGTTAAAGGATCACCCGAGCTCCAGATCACTTGGTTTTTAAACAACAATGAGCTCAGCTCAAGCGAGAGACACATAATCACTTTTAAAGACGGCCAAGCTACTCTTGAGATTTCTGAACTTACTGTGTCTGACAGTGGAAATTACACGTGTGAAGTAATGAACGAAGCCGGCTGCGAAAGCTGTAGCACCAATTTAACGGTTAAAGGTTTGTGATTAAAAGAATCACCACAATAATCCAAAACGCACTTAATGTTCAATGTTTAATCCATCTAAACACATTGCTATCGATGATATGTTGTTGCTCTTAGAACCTCCGGTATTTAAAAGGGAATTGGAAATGGTGGAGGTTGTCAAGGGTCAAATGGCAAGACTTCAGTGTGAAGTTACAGGAACAGCTCCATTTGATATAACCTGGTTAAAGGATAAGAGACCAGTAATGGTTGATAAAAAGCACACAATCGTTTCCAAAGATGCCATTTCCTTTTTGGAAATCCAGACGTTCGATAGCGTCGATGTTGGAGACTACCAATGTTCTTTTTCAAACGATGTTGGTAAAATCAGTACTAAATCCATTGTTAAACTCAAAGGTTTGTATCACACCTACTAAGTGTAGGTTTTCTTTTGCATGAGATAAAACTATTCTTGAGTTGAAGTTTATCTTTTTTATCCAGACCCACCATCTTTTGTAAGAAAGATTGAAAACTCAACCGCAGTGTTTGGCAGTGCAGTGAAACTGCAAGGAACTCTTAAAGGCTCGACTCCCATTACTATCAAATGGCTGAAGGATTCGGAGATACTCAGACAGGATGATCCTAACCTTACAATGACCTTTGAAAATAATGTCGCCATGTTGGCGATCAAAAAAATAGAATTAAAACATGCCGGTAAATACACATGCCAAGCTGAAAATGAAGCTGGCCAGCAAAAGAGTGATGCTACGTTATCAGTTCAAGGTTTGATTTAGTCTGTAAATATAGTTCCATATCAACAATCGTTGTAAACAACTTCCTACTAAATATATATTCTTATTGTATCTCAGAACCGGCTCGAATTGTTGATAAGCTACCATCCATCAGTGTAACCGCGGGAGACTCGGCTACTTTCGAATGTACTGTGTCTGGAAGTCCAGACCTCAAAGTCAGGTGGCTTCGAGATGGAAAGGAGGTGGCGTCGGGTCGGAAATTCAAAATTTCTTTTAAAGACAATGTCGCGAGCTTGAAAATTCTCTCGGCAGAGAGAGGCGATAGCTGTCAATTTACTGTCGAGGTTTCAAATCGGGTCGGGAAAGACAGCTGCTCTTGCACGGTCACAGTGCTCGGTTAGTCATCTTCAGTCTTCTTTAAATAAAATAACGTACGTGTTTCTAATTCAAAGGTTGAAAGCCAAACCAAGCCAAAACATTGTCTTTTCTTTGAGCAGATAAAATCATACCGCCAAACTTTACAAAGATACTTAAAAAGGTCGATGGTAACATTGGTGGAAACGTTCAGATGGAATGCAAGGTGTCAGGGTCCCAGCCCATGACAATTTCTTGGTTCAAAGATGGAAAGGAGATCACAAGCGGAGCAAAATACCAAGCTGAATTCAAAGAAAGCACCTCAACACTGAGAATATGTCAGTTAGAGATAGCTGATGCTGGAGTTTTCACCTGCCATGCGACTAATGCTGCAGGGCACAGTGAGACCAGTGGGACGGTCGCTGTTAAAGGTTAGAAAATACGCTAGACAATTGGTTTAACCAGGTTTCTTCTTTTAGATAAAAAAAACAATTATTACTTCCTTTTATGAAGTAATTTGACTCTAAATTCTTCCCCCACAACTCGATATAGAGCCACCAGTCTTCACAACGACACCTGACTCTCAAGACGTTATACCAGGTTCAACTGTAGCATTAAAAGCAACATTCGCTGGAACGCCAAGTTTTAGCGTTAAATGGTTCCGAGATGAGAATGAAATCTTAACTGGGGGCAGTTGTTTCATCAAGAAAGATTCTTCCTCCAGCACCCTGCAGTTGCACTCTGTAAAGCCATCACACTCGGGCAAATATATTTGCCAAGTTGCCAATGATGCCGGGCAGGTTTCATGCACTGCGGTGGTATTTGTAAAAGGTGCCATTTTATTATTCTCTTTCCACTTTTAAGCTACAGTGTGCTAAATACAATATCATATTACTATAACGTATTATCACATTCATTTTTTTTAGAGCCTCCAACATTTGTGATGAAACCTGAGTCAACTAAATTAGCAGTGAATGGAAGTACAGTTCTGTTGGAGTGTAAAGTAACTGGCAGCCCTGTTATTGCTGTAAACTGGTATAAAGATGAAATTGAAGTCAGCCAGAGTAATAAATATAAGATCACCTTCATCGACTCAGTTGCTACACTGCAGATTTCTAACGGTAGCATCGAAGACAGTGGGAATTATGTTTGTGTTGCATCCAGTGATGCCGGTAGTGACAGGTGCAGCTGCATTGTTACTGTTAAAGGTGTGTAAGTGTATCCATCATACACTTCGGAATAACCGAGATCCTGTATACATTTTATTATCTTGCCATTTTTGTTTTTCTGCCTCAGAACCACCTGTTTTCATAAAATTATTCGAGTCTCGAGAAGTCATAAAAGGCTCAGACGTCATCCTGGAAGGGTCAGTGTCAGGAACTGCTCCATTTGAGCTCTGCTGTTTCAGAGACTCAATGCAGATCAGGAAGGACCGTAGGCATAACATAGACGTAACGAATAATGTAGTTACTGTTGAGATTGGGAAATTCGAATCTGGTGATGCCGGCAGATATCAGTGCACAGTTGAGAATGATGTAGGACAGACGTCTTGTGAATGTGAAATAAAAATGAAAGGTTAGTATCGTTTTAGATTAGTGTTTTTTTTCTTTCTTTCACAAACTTTTTGATTTGAATCATGTTCTATTTCTACTTTTACCCCGTTATTAGAACCGCCATCGTTTGTGCAGAAGCTAGATAACATGGAAATCTTGTTAGGCAGTGAGCTCACAATGACGTGCATTTTGAAAGGCTCACTACCCATGGCCGTATTATGGACAAAAGGTGACCATGAGGTCAAAGACACTGCAGATGTTCTAATGTCTTTTGAGAACCAAACAGCAGTGTTGCATATTCCTAACGTTCAGTTAAAACATGCTGGAAAGTACACATGTCAGGCCCAGAATGATGCTGGAAGTCAGAAGTGTACTGCAGCACTGGTTGTTAAAGGTCTGATTAAATAGTTTATGCATTCATTTTTTATATATAAAATGATCTAAGGACTTAGTGAACACACCGTACATTGCTATTCATTTGCAGAACCAGCAATCATCACAGAGCAAGCTAAATCCATCAGCGTCACAGTAGGAGATCCTGCCACTTTAGAGTGTAGGATCTCCGGTACTAAACCCCTAAAAGCCAGATGGCTGAAGGAGGGTAAAGAACTCACATCAGGCAGAAAATACAAAGTACAAAGCACAGATACTCGCTCCATCCTAAAGATCTTGTCTGCCGAGAAGAGTGATGGAGGCGATTATAGCTTTGAGGTCTCAAATGATGTCGGCAGGAGCTCCTGTGAGGCTTCCGTGACCGTACTAGGTTCGTTCATAGGTGTTTGATCCTATTGAAAACGAAGATAATACGATAAACATTGCTGCGATGTACTCATGAATGTGTTTTCATTATTAAAACAGATCAAATTATTAAACCTTCCTTCACAAGAAAATTGAAACGGCTGGAAGGTATTAAGGGTTCCTTTGCACAGCTGGAATGTCTGGTCTCTGGATCTCTACCTATAACCATTACTTGGTTCAAGGAGAACAAGGAGATGGACATGGACGAAAAGCACAAGAGCATTTTCTTTGAGAATGCAGCATCTTTGGAAATCAGTCGTCTTGATAGTGCTGACAGCGGCAATTACACTTGCATTGCCACGAACAATGCAGGCAGTGACCAGTGTTCTGGTGTTTTGAAAGTTAAAGGTTTGAATCATATCATATATTTAAAATATCGGAATAATTCTAAGTAACTAGTCTAAGCAACTAGAATGATTACAGCCTTATTACACATGAAATAATAATATATACATTTTTATAGGTGTAAAAAAACATTGCCAAATATGTCGATAAATAATCTGCTTCTGATTATGGCAACTCCTAATCTAATAGGATCGGCCAAATTGCATCATTAATCCTTTTAAATCCATTTTCTAGTTTTACTACTGCATGATCCTCTTTAGGATCACGGTGGGCGAATACAATAATCACCTAACCAGGTTGCCAGTCTTTTGCAGGGTACCGAGCCAAACAAACACACAAACCAGCACTGACATACCCGGGACAATTTCAGTATCTTGAATTAACCTGACTGCATGTCTTTTGACTAAGGGAGGAAACCAGAGTTGTCGGATGAAACCCACTATGACCACTAAGCCAGTGCTGCCATTGTTTACTTCATATACGAAGTAAAGTTATAATTTAAAGAAAAGAAACTACTCACTAGCAATTAGCAGCATTATAAGCATGTTAATGAAAAATGCAGTTGAACTAAGAGTTACTGAACATGCACATTTTTAGCAAGCAATTAATACATTATATTTATAATCCTTTATCACCAGAACCTCCCAATATTATTGAGAAACCTGAATCACAGTCTGTCATACCGGGAACCAGAGTGAAGTTCAGTGTTCTTATATCTGGCACGCCACCATTTACCATCAAGTGGTTCAAAGACAAGAAAGAAGTCTTAACCGGGGCCGACTGTTCGGTACAAAAAGATGATTCTTCAAGCTCAGTTGAGCTCTTTTTTACCAAGCCATCACACTCTGGAGAGTATATCTGTGAAATAAGCAACGATGTCGGTTCCGATTCCTGCCAAACGACTCTCTTTGTTAAAGGTTTTTACTTCATCTTTAATTTGACTAATTTCGTATGTCTTATAACTGATCTGTTAGTTCTTTTCTAAGATTACAAGCATCTTATGTTCTGGTTTACAGAACCTCCGAGATTCACTCAAAAACCAAGCAAAGTTTCGGTTGTCAAACCTGGCCAGTCTGTTATCTTTGAGTGTCAGGTTGCAGGAACTCCAGAGATCGACACCTACTGGTTTAGAGACGGTAATGAACTGAGTCCTGGTGAAAAATACAAAATGAGTTTTGTAAATTCACAAGCAAGGCTCGAAATAACCGGCTGTGAAATTAAAGACAGCGGTATATATTACTGCGAAGCCCGAAACGAGGCAGGTAGCGAGAGCTGTAGTACCGAACTAAAAGTCAAAGGTTGGTACACGCTTTAAAGTTTACACACGTTTATATCGAAGTGCTCGTAATGCAGTGGTGGACACGGGTGAATTTACATCATGTCTTCCCTGATCATTCCACCAGAGCCACCAGTTATTGTTAAGCCTTTCACTCCGGTAGAGGTCGTGAAAGGTTTGAATGCTTTGTTCGAGTGCCAGATTAAAGGCACGGCTCCGTTTGAGATTACTTGGCAAAAGGATTCCAAGGAGATTAAACCAAGCACTAAACACGTGTTCTCTCAGAAGAATGGCTCAGTCATACTTCTCGATGTACTGAAATGTGATGACTTGGATGTCGGAGAGTATCAGTGTATTATTTCCAATGAAACCGGTAGTTGTTCATGTGGGACGACTTTAAGCATAAAAGGTTGAAGTCTTTTTTTAAATTAATACATAAATAAAAATTCAGCTCGTACTTCTTGACAACATGACTAACCGTTTTATCAAACTCTTTACTACTAGAACCGCCATCTTTTGTCGAAAAGATTCAAAACGTTTCCACGGTGTTGGGAAATGTATCCGAGTTTAAGTGTGTTGTTAAGGGGTCACCTATTCTGACCATACAATGGCAGAAAGACGAAACTTGGATCTTGGAAGACCCTAAAATCGAAAAAACGTTCGAGAATAACGTCGCCACTTTAAGAATTCCTGCATGTGAGTCGACCCACAGTGGAAGATACACCTGCCAGGCAATGAACGAGGCAGGACAAGTAAAGTGCTTTGCCACACTCTTGGTTGAAGGTTGGTTGTTTATTCAATGTAAAGTGAAGCGTTTATGAACTTGGCTTGGAATTTTTTATTACAATATTATTTATATTTCCTTAACATCAGAGCCTCCTCAGATTATCGAAAAGCCTGAGATTATAAATGTTACTGCTGGAGATCCGGTCAGTTTTGAGTGCAAGGTAACGGGCACTGCTGATCTAAAGGTAACATGGAGTAAAAACGGTAAAGAGGTGGTGCCTTCTCGGCAGCATAGCCTGAGCTTCATCAATAATGTCAGCAGCCTTAAGATTCAGTCTGCTCAGTTAGATGATGGAGGAACGTATCACTTCGAAGTTTCCAATCACATCAGTTCCTGCGAGTGCAAAGTGGCTTTGAATGTTCTAGGTTAGTATTTTAGTTAAAGCACCATAATCAAAATTCACTTTTTACCAATTTGCCTGATTCTTTAATGACGTTGAAACATGCAATTAAAATGAAATGCAGTCTTTTTCTGCCAATGTGGGCTGTGATAATTGAAAATCAAATGTAATAACGATGTAATAACGTTGGTGGAAGTGACTTTTTGTCTCGGTAGCTTAGATTTTATTTCATAAACGATAATTTAATACAACAGAAAGATATTCTCTTACCTTTTTGTTTGTTCTGCAAATAGAACAAATAATTCCACCGACCTTCATCAAGCCTCTGAGCGATCTGGATGAGATTCTGGGTTCCCCAGTAAAAATAGCGTGCAATATATCCGGCTCACTCCCAATCTCTGTGGAGTGGTTAAAGGATGGCTCAAAACTGACCGAGAAGCCAAAGCATAAACAGGTTCAGGACAACAACAGCATCTTTTTGGAGATCGAACAGCTCGAGAAGGCTGATACTGGAACTTACACGTGCAGACTTACAAATAAAGCGGGCAGTTGTGAATGCAGTGGAACACTGAGGGTGAAAGGTCAGATCAGATCCTGATCCAATTTACATTGATCTAAGATGATCGGTGGGCTGCCAGTTATTTTTTGTAACACGTTTGTGTGTATTTCTGTCCTATAATTATTTAGAACTCCCAAGCTTTGTGGTGGTTCCTGAACCCCAGGCTGTCATACCGAATACCACAGTTCGTTTTAAAAGTACCTTTAAAGGAACACCTCCCTTCACTGTGAAGTGGTTCAAAGATGATACTGAACTGATTACTGGACCTTCCTGCTTTATTGGCCTTGAGGGCCTTTCATGCTTTATAGATCTTTATGCTGTGGGACTGAAACACTCTGGGACTTACTCTTGTCAAGTTAGCAATGATGCTGGAACGGACAAATGTTCCACAAGCTTACTGGTGAAAGGTCTGATTTTAATCTTTTTAAAAAAATCCATTCTCACCGTTATCATTAAAAAAAATCTTCATCTTTATCATTTGTTTTAATTGGGGCTTATAGCTCCATCATATTCCTTATTGTTTTATCTTTTTAGTGTCTCTTGCTCAGTTATCATCTGCTTAATTGTTTTATCTTTTCAGAGCCTCTTGCTTAGTTATCATTGCTTTGCATGCATTTGTATACTTTATTCTCACCATATATCATTCTCAAATAATATCATCTCTTAATCATCTTGCGATTTATTGTGGCGTCATGCTTTTCATCAGTCATCAACATGATCTTTCCATCAGCCATCATTTGCTCTCTATTTCATCTCTAGTTGTTCTCTAAATGGCATTTTTTTAAACATTTTCCTTTTGCAGAACCACCTGCATTTGTGCAGAAGCTTCCAGCTACTAAGTTTATTAAGATGGGGGAGTCGATCCGCTTTGAATGTAAAGTGACTGGGACACCTCCATTGAAGATAACCTGGTACAAAAATGATGCCGCGGTGACTGAGAGCGACAACATCAGGATGACCTTTGATGGCTCTGTGGCAGTGCTCGAGATCTTTAATACCACCGCTAATGACGATGGCGTGTACACATGTGAAGCCCAAAATGATGCAGGAACTAAAAGCTGCAGCTCGACTCTCTCGGTCAAAGGTTTGGGATGCTTCTTATCACCATGTTTGTCATTAAAATCGTAACATAAATGCACTTAAATAACCAAAATGATATGAAATGTTATCGGTTTTTCGTGTGAAATGTAATTGAACTGTTGTTTATCTTGAGACCGCTAATGGTTACTAGTTTATAATGTTATAAAAGCAGCATAAAGTAAATAAGTATTAACAAGTTTACACTCCGTAAGCATCTTTAAGCATTATGACATTGTATCAGTGATTAGTCTATCATTGCATAATGTGATTTGCTGTTCCGCTATCATACAACCGGGCCAGATGAGTGCTGAACATTTCTGGTTAGCTATGCTTTTGGTTCAAGGATCAGTCCATTATTTAAAGAGTAAAATATGCAAATATATCATTTTAATTACTGGACCTTCCCGCCATTTCCAGGGGCTGCTTTTATTGCAAAACACTTTTTTGCTCAAGGTTGATCTTTGATCCTAATTGCTTTTCTATTCATTCATCGTAATCTAAAATGCTTTTTTAGAACCACCGACTTTCCAAAAAGTACCCACACCTGCTGAAGGCCTGAGGGGCAAAGACGTCAGTCTTAACTGTGAGCTGAAGGGCAACGCACCCTTCGAGATAATCTGGTTTAAAGACAAAAAACAAATAAAGGAAAGTAGAAAGCATAAGTTCGTGTCTGAGGGATCTTCTGCGACTTTACATATTCTTGGACTGGATTTGACGGATGCTGGTGAATATGAGTGCAAAGCATCTAATGTTGTAGGTAGCGCCAACTGCCAGGGAGTGGTTAAGCTCAGAGGTTAGTACAACAAAGAGCTAAACACTATGACATAAAAAGACATATTTTTTTCCGTAACAGGATCTTTTCTTTAAGATGATTATGAAATATTTGATCTTCTTTTGCTCTTTAGAACCACCAGTCTTTGTCAAGAGACTGACCAATATGACAGTCACATATGGTCAGGAGGTTACTCTTATAGCCACGGTCAAAGGTTCTGAGCCAATCACTGTGGCCTGGGTTCAAGACAAGGACCATATCCTCCGAGACGGTGACAACAGGAAAATTACATTTGAGAATAACCAGATCGCTCTTACAATCTTTAAAGCTGATTCTACAACAGCTGGGAAATACACCTGTCAGATTAAGAATGATGCAGGGGTTGCAGAATGCATGGCTACTCTGACAGTCTTAGGTTTGTATCATCAGTTCTTATTGTCCCATTTTCCTCTTGCTTTTTCTCTCAGCATGTCTTTTCTGAAACCACATAACTGCTTTGAATTTACAGAACCCGCTTCCATTTTGGATAAGACTGAATCTGTGAGTGTCACAGCAGGTGACCTCGCAGTGTTAGAGTGCTCAGTTACTGGAACGCCAGAACTCAAACCCAAGTGGTACAAAGATGGAGTGGAGCTCACTTCCGGGCACAAATACAAAACCACCTTTTCCAAAGGGATCTCCAGTCTGAAGGTGTTGTCCACCGGGAAGGGTGACACCGGAGACTACACATTTGAGGTCAAAAATGAGGTTGGCAGTGACAGCTGCAAAATGACTATCACTGTGTTAGGTCAGTAGAATCATGTGATTTTATTTGATGCTATTTGGGAAATTTTATGTGGGAACGTGGCTGGAACAAAACCGTTTGGATGATTAACTTAGAATAAAGGATTTCATTAACTCTGTTCCCCCATTATGATGAGCTATGATGACGACCCCCCCCCCAGAACCCATAATGACGAGTTTTGACATCTCTAGTATTTAAATGCATGGCATGCAAGACATGATTTGACGACCATTAGAAAAGGTTCCAGTTTTTCAAATATTTTATTATATCTTTGGAATTATATCTTTTAAAATATCTTTGGAATCGTGTATCTGACCAAACTGTGATGGTGAAAATTATTTATATATTTATATTCGTTTGCATGCAAATATGTTTTATGGTTAGTCCTCGCTAGACATTTCTAGGGTTTCTTCTAGTAGGCATTCATGGGGTAAAGAGTTAATACTATTCAAACAAATTCCAAATGAAAGTTCTATTTATTATTCTAGTTGAAGGGGTTATTAGACTAAAGTGAAAACGACTTATTATTAATTTATCCCTCAATAGAATATGAATCCGCCATTCTTTATGTTCAGGGAAACTGTAATTCCTGTTAACAGGAATTGTTTTGATGTCCTTATCACATTCATACTAGTGATTTCATTTAAATATAATCATATATGCATGTTTTTTCTTTAAACAGACAAAATTATCCCCCCAACATTTTCACGAAAACTGAAGGATACGCAGTGTATTGTGGGTAAACCTCACGTGTTGGACTGCAAGGTCTCAGGCTCTTCACCTTTTGAAATCTCTTGGTATCACAATGGAGAGGAGATTAGGAGTGGACCAAGTTATGAGATTAGTTTTGCTGAAAACACTTGTACACTAACGCTGCCAGTTCTCAGTCTGACTGATGCTGGTTCCTACACGTGTAAAGCGGTGAATATTGCTGGAGGCACCGAGACTTCCGCATCACTTGTTGTCAAAGGTCAGTGGATTTAGAAACAGACGAGTTTAACAAAACATAAATGCTTAAACTAGTGATTTAGGAAATTGTGATTTTTTTTATAAGATGGCTGCAACTGCAATGTTTTAGGGTGGAATATATATATATTTATATATATAAATCGCTGAATTATTTATTTAGAATAGTTTTACTGGTGGTACATTAAATCCCAGCTAACCCTTAGAAAACTGGGCTTGTGATCAGAAAGTTGGCGGTTTAATTCCCAAAGCAGACGGGTCACGACGGAAGTGCCCTTGAGCAAGGAAATGAAACCCTAACTGCTCCCCAGGTGCCATGTCTAGGGCTGCCATTGTGCAGAGTTTGCACATGTTTATTACTGCCCTTTAGTATGTTCAATAATGTGTGTAAATGTGTGTATCAAAAGCACAGGGGTGAAAAAAGAATAAAAAAAACATCTTAAGTGAATCATCTCTGCTCTAATCAATTTTAAAATAATTTGACCACTGTTACTACTAGGTTTATATCGTAGGGTTAGAAAATGGTTAGGGTTATAAGTACTCACCAGGACCCTTAATGGTGTCATTACTTTATGGTATGTTTTTAAAAAAAGAAAAATCAAGAATTATTTAAACACTTGATTAGTTTATATTGGCCCAATCATACCAAGCACTTCTCATTTGCTGAGATCTTTTCCTTTCAAACATCTTCTGCAGAACCTCCATCATTCGTAACTCCTCCTCAGCCGGTTGAGGCACTCCCGGGTTCAGGTGTAACGTTCACTGGCACTGTGAGGGGAAGTGCTCCATTAAAGGTGAAATGGTTCCGAGGAACTAAGGAGATCATGTCTGGCAAAGAATGTGAAATCGCTCTGAGAGGAGACACGGTCACTCTGGAGCTCTTTAAAATTGACAAATCCTATACAGGGGAGTATACCTGCCAGGTTATTAATGATGCTGGGAAAGAGAGCTGCCCCGTCACTCTGTTCGTCAAAGGTTAGTCAAATGCTTGTGTGACACAGCACAACACGGTGCCATCTTCGTTAAACAGTTTGTCATACATTGGTATTGATCATTTTATTCAGAGGCTGCACACTTTGTCAAGAAGCTGAAAAACACCTCGGTTGAAATGGGCAAGTCAATGATACTTGAGTGCACTTATGCCGGAAGCCCTGAGATTCTGGTCAAGTGGTACAAGGACGGCCAGGAAATATTCTCATCGTACAAATATAATATCACAACCACGGAGAGGTCCTGCATCATGGAGTGCCTGAACATTGACAAAGAGGCTGCTGGAAAATATTCTTGTGAAGTTTCTAATGATGCCGGACATGACACTTGTGAAGCCAAAGTGTCCATTTTAGGTGACTTTTTACTGTATGCTTTATTATAAAAATATTAAAACCGACCAATTCATGCATGCTTTGTGAAGACAACTGGTGTGTTGTTGTAATTTTTTAGAACCGCCGTACTTTATTGAGACTTTGGAACCGATGGAGGTGACAACAGGCGACGCAGTCTGTCTGAAATGCAGGATCGGGGGCACCCCTGATATCAAAGTTTCTTGGTTCAAAGGAGATGGCAAAGTCCGTTCTTCCATGAACTGTAAAGTAGAGTACTCTAAAGGCATTGCTTGTTTGAAGTTAGCCAAAGTCTCCAAAGCCGACACAGGCGAATATACCTGCAAGGCAGAAAACAGCATTGGTTCGGCCTCTTCTAGCTGCCATTTGACTGTCCAAGGTGAAAATCATTAATCTTCAAGTTGCTTATTTCAGGCACCACTTAGGCTGCACAATGTGTGACCTGTTTGCTATTTTGCTTTTAACTTTTCTTATTCCAGAGGCCAAAACGCCACCATCTTTTCCCAAGAAAATTACTAGCATTCAGCAAACCGTCGGACACAGTGTTCGGTTTGAGTGCCGAGTGGCAGGATCATCTCCTGTCGAGATTTCTTGGCTTAAAGATGGTAAGACTCTAAGCGGCGACTCAGAGTTCTCCATGAGTTTTGATGATAACTCTGCCGTCCTGACCATCGCCAGTGGTGAAATGAGACACTCCGGAGAATACACATGTGTTGCCACGAACAGTGTTGGAACTGCTTCATGCAGAGCCAAACTTACACTTCAAGGTCTGCAGATCTCTTTTGGTTCTTCGTTTACATTTTGTTCAGTTTGTTCTAAATCTAAGTGTTTGTAAGTTTGTATGAACATGCTAGTTTCTTTGCGTTAACATGCGTTAACTATCCTGCTTCACATTTCAGAGCCGAGGTACCCTCCAGTGTTTGATCAAAAGCTTTCGCCTGTGGAGGTTTCCGTCGGAAATACTGTGGAAATGGAATGTCACATGACGGGATCATTGCCTATAAAAGTCACATGGTCAAAAGATCACAAAGACATCCGCACTGGGGGCAATTATAAAATATCTTGTGTGGAGAATGCCCCACATCTGACTATACTAAAAGCAGATAAAGCAGACTCTGGTCGCTACTCTTGCCATGCCAGCAATGATATGGGGAAGGACTCTTGTTCAACAGAAGTCACTGTAAAAGGTATTCAGCCACTGCATGGGATTCATTGTGTCCAGTCCAGTGTCTTTTTACTTTATGTAAACTTGGTTGTTTTTTGCTTCTAAATGTATGTTTCCGCCTAGTCGTTGTCTTTAGGGTTAGAACGTCTAAGGCAGAACGACTGAGTCTTTAAGCGCCCTTGGTCTTCGTTTCATGTTCTTGGATCTCTACAGAATATACATTAAATGTACGTTTGTTTCTTCTCCCTAGAACAAAAAATTCCTCCCAGCTTTACCAAAAAACCTGCAGAATCCCTTGAGGACACTGAAAGCAAGTTGATAAAGATCGAGGCACGTGTTGCTGGATCGCAGCCCATGATTGTCAACTGGTACAAAGACGGCGATGAGATCTTCAGCTCTGACACTTATGATGTCACCTTCAAGAATAATATAGCCGCGTTGTTTATTAAGAGTTCACGCTGTGCAGATAGCGGCACCTATACATGCAAGATCAGCAATGAGGCAGGAAGTGCTTCGTGCCAAGCTTCAGTCCATGTTACAGGTATATTGATGTTCCTGTTTTTTTCTGTTTTTTTCCTTTTCATAAATATTTAGTTCTCAGCTGCACTTTCTGTTCTAACCTGTGATTCAGAGCGAAAGGTCCCGCCCAGCTTTGACTTGCCTCTCAAACCTGTGACGGGAAATGAGGGTGAGCGACTGCTCCTCAGCTGCCATGTATGTGGAACTCCACCTCTGAAGATCCAGTGGATGAAGGACAGAAAAGATCTGATGGTCTCTGACAACATCAAGCTCATGTTTTCTGATGGCACGGCGACACTCGAATTGCTACGCTTGTCCAAATCTGATGCGGGCGATTATCTCTGTAAAGCAACCAACGATGCTGGTAGTGACTTTTGCAAATCCCGAGTCACTATTAAAGGTATTTCTATTACAGCCCACTTTGGAATCCCCACTTAAATCTTTAATCACATTTTAAGTACCTTTATATTACTGATAGTTTGATAACTCTTCCAATATATGTGTAGTAACCACAATCACTAGAACTTGGTGCTTTTACACTTTGGAATTATTTCACTACATTTAACAGTGTAACGCACATTTAGACAAACAAACTAGGGGGCAGCAGTGAGCACACATGCCCGGTTTGCTGCCTCATTCAAGCTTCTGCTTCAGTCATGACCTGCCACGGCTGCCTCCATTTAGCTGCTGCAGAAATGTGGCGTTTAAGATGTCGACTCATCACTTCTGTACGTCTCATTAATGTACACGATTAACAGAGAAGCCAAAAGTTCCTGGAGCAGCTCTTGCCGCCCCTGCAGCTCAAGTCACTCCAGAACCAGCGAAGAAACTGGACAACTTGTTTTTCATCGAGCAACCCAAGAGCGTCCATATCACTGAGAGTAAGTCTACTTCAGAAAAAATATCGTAGCTAGTGCAAAAAAAGTACAAAATCCAACGTGATTGTACAGTATGTACCTTGTTTCTGCTCAATATGTAACAATGACAAAATTATTAATCAGCATTGTATTTATTAATGACCGACAGAGGGAACGGCGACCTTCATCGCTAAGGTTGGTGGTGATCCCATTCCCAGTGTCAAATGGATGAAGGGCAAGTGGAGACAGATGAACCACGGCGGACGCATCATTATCGAGCAGAAGGGTCAAAATGCCAAGATGGAGATCACAGAAGCCACCAAATCCGATTCGGGCCAGTACAGATGTGTAGCATCTAACAAACACGGAGAAATCGAATGCAACACCGATCTGAATGTTGAGGAGAAGAAAGAGATCACACCTGAAACTGTAACACTGAAGAAGTAAGTTCAACTTGGTTACAGATCATTCCAGAACATACGGACACACACAATAAAACAACGTGTGTTTACGCGTTTGCTTTCAGGACACCGTCTAAACAGAAAAGCCCGAAAGAAGAAGCAGAGATCAACATCGTTGAGCTGCTCCGAAATGTGGATCCAAAGGAATATGAGAAGTACGCTCGCATGTACGGCATCACAGACTACCGTGGTCTTCTTCAGGCCATCGAGCAGCTGAGGAGGGAGAAAGAAGAAGAAAGTGGAAGACCGGTGAGTGTCTTTTTGTTTTTTAAACCAACACCTTATAAAATCACATGAATTTTGTTAAATTATTATTTTCCTATATTTGTCTTTGTATAAGGAACCTGAACGTAGCAGAGAATCGGATGAAGATCTTGCTAAGCTTGTGGCCGATTTGCAAAAGAGAATGGAACAAACCGAAGTACGATCATTACAGAAACGGACCCCGTTTTAATTCTAACTTGTTTTTGATAGACACGAATATCACATCACAACATGTACTTGTTCTCTTGCAGCCCGTTACGGTGGTCAGTGACATCAGAAATCAAACCGTCCAAGTAAATAATGAGGCAGTGTTTGAATGTGACATTAAGATTAACTACCAAGAAATCACACTGTCCTGGTACAAAGACACGCAGAAGCTTGAGAACAGCAGTAAATATGACATTCGAGTGGAGGGTGACCACCACTCGCTGAGGATCAAGAATGTTCAGACGAGTGATAAAGGAAATTACCGCGTTGTTTGTGGCCCACACATCTCCAGCGCCACATTGTTCGTTGCAGGTAATAGTTGATCTGTCTATCTATCTATCAATCTAATCTAATCTATCAATCTATTTTATCTATCTAATCTAATCTATCTATCTATCTATCTATCTGTCTGTCTGTCTGTCTCTGTCTGTCTGTCTATCTAATCTATCAATCTATTTTATCTATCTAATCTATCTATCTAATCTGTCTATCCAGTATATGATAAAGCTGTTGAATCTGCACAGTTTAGAACAACGTAACCAAGTCAAAATAAAATCTTAATGTTTGTTTTTGTCTTCTTACTAATGATGTTTTCTTTTCCTCGTCCGTTCTTGGTCTATTCTTGAACAACGTGGTTCTCCTAAATAACTTGGTCCTATTGGACTTATTATTCTTGTATGTGAACAGAATCATTTAACTTGAAATGTGGCGCAGATCACATTTGACTGAATTTAATTCACACACAACAGACGAAATATGAAACTATTCTTCTTAAGACCGCAGATGTTCATTTGAATCTCATCTTATTCCCAGCTGATCCGATTCAGTTCACTAAGTGCATTCAGAACATCGTGGTCAAAGAACGACAGACCGCCACGTTCGAATGTGAAGTCTCCTTCGACAATGCGGTCGTCACCTGGTACAAAGACTCTTGGGAGCTTAAGGAGAGTCCGAAATATGCCTTCAGATGCGAAGGACGATGCCATTTTATGATCATTCGTAATGTCAACTCGGAGGATGAAGGTGTGTACGGTTCGGTAGCCTTCGGTTTGAGTTCACATCTTATTGAAAACAGAAGATGAGATAATAGAAACAATCTTCTCTAACAATTCTTTAGGCGTATACTCAGTGATTGCACGACTGGAGCCCATCGGCGAAGCTAAAAGCACAGCTGAGCTTTATCTGTCAGGCAAAGGTACAAACTAACTAAACTTAAATGTGCGCTAACGTTTAAATTGCACTGATTCGCAGTAATGATATTATACATGCTTTTACAGAAATTGATGTAGGAACAATTTCTTACGGTAAGTACTGTGTATCCAAGAGACGCCAATGAAATATTTGCTTAGTATGCATATTAATTACGTCTATAGCCAAGCGGCCGTGCTTAAAAAGTCTTTTAATATATTTAGATATTTCTGCCAAAGCGATTCACGCACCAGAGACACCATCGATTATAACTTTTAAAGGTAAGCGCGTACAAATGAAACAATATAAACATAAACAGCATTTCCCAAACTAATAACGACAACTTCTTTCAAATGTTGTGTATTAAAAAGAAGAGAAAGAAGAATATCATTATGAAGAAAAGACTGAAGTTACAGGTACTATTATCTAATAGTACTTTGTATTTAACCACCATCTGCCTTCGTTTCTTAACAATCCATCCTATTTGCTTTATTAATTCTGCTTAATCAATAACACAGAAAAGCCATTCAGTATAATGAAATATATATATAAAAAGAATAATTGCTATAGACTTATTTGTTTTTAAATATGTTTGTTGATATGAAGGTGTGTTGGTAGTCAGAAGGCTTTAACAAAGTCGTGGTCGGTTCTTTCCTCCTTCATTCTTTTGATCACGATTCTTTCCTTTCTATGTGTCTTTTGTCTTCTGTCGGAGTTTTATCTTCCTCGAATTAAATGTTGCTTTGTCTTGGTTCACTGTTCCAAGTCCACAGCCTCCATTCATCCCCGATTTATTTTACTTTTACCGTCAGAGTGGCTACAAATGCAAATCGAGAACAGTTTGTTATGCTTACACACGTGTCAGACGTGGCTTCGTATCATAACCGTTAACATCCATCCAGTATTTAGTTTTACCAGCGCTTAGTCCTATTTAGGGTAATTGTGGGACACACACTGGCCGAATACACTAAACACCCAAATAGGTCTCCAGTCTGTTACACGGTACAGACACACACAAACAAATAAGATAGATTCCCCTTTACTCAGGACTTCTTGCTTTAAGGCAACCTAGTTAACCACTAAGCCACCGTGCCGCCTATAAATATGTATAATATTATATATTATAATTATTAGCAATTATTATAGCTTTTGGTTTGTATAATATAAACAACGCTTATTGCTTTCATAGCATTAGTTAACAATGAATTGTGTCTAACATTAAACACATCATGCAAAATGTATTAAATTCGTTAGTGATTTTTAACCCAACTAATGTAGCTTAACTTTGAGCAAGAGTTTTTAATTTCTCACTAACCTAAGATGAATTATAATGTTTATAATAAAACCGCTTGAGTATTTACACATTTCATTTTGGCACCACAGAGTTTGAGAGTTGGAAAGTCCAAGAATCTCGAGTAACTTATGAATTCTCATCAACTCAAGGTATCAAGCTCATGCTTTTCATTGTTACCCACGTGTTTAATGGTTAACTAACTCCATCAGTGTCGTTCACTTTGCTGATACGTCTTTATTTATTCATGTTTGTCATTTCTTTTTTGTCCGTGATGTCCAAATGTGTCTTTATAACCGGCATTGTGCTGTTCTTCTGTCGACTAACACTCATTATTTACACCGGCGTAGTCGGTAATTAATAAGACATTTAATCTGCAGATGCAGTCCTGTACACTGTAACATACACAACTTCTAATCTAGTAACGCGCTGTACGTCTAAATGTTATTTTATTTTCCTACAGAACCAAAGAAGCCAGTAGAAGAAATTGTTCCCAAACATGTTGTGGAAAAGACAGAAGAAAAGCCTGTAACAGGTATCAACAATAATAATATAAAGACATATACACAATCATATAAATATACACAATCATTGTGTTTGTCACACATTACTAAACACACACTAAGAAGCAGTAGTGAGTACAATATTAATATCATATCATATATTAATACAAATTCTGGTCAGTCCATATTAACTAGATCAGATATTAGCTTTGACATGACCATAATCACAAGGATTATGATTATGATCACTGAGCAACTATAACACCCTGCGGTTTGCATTATATTTGATAACAATTATAAGCTGCTTAAGTAAAGACATCTGCTTAATCCTGTAAATGTATGAATGTGGTTTGCAGATTATTGAATTGTCTTGTCTTGAATATGTTAAAAAAATCTTTACGTCGATCGTATGTGTGTAAGCTTGCTGTTTTTATATCTGTCTGTAAAGTATCGTGTGTTAAATGTTGGCACCGTGATATCATTCTCACATCTACACATAACATGCTAGTGGCGTTTGTGTGTGTAGTTTTAAGACGTCAGAGTACGGCGACTAATAAGCGAATAAGCTCGACGTTCGGACTTCGTACATTAATGTATTGATTACGTTTATATCTGTTTCTTTAAGTTTCTTTAAAACCAAAAGAGAAACCTGAAACCTTTGCACGGAAAACATCAGCGGTTAAAGGTATGAATGTGTTTATCTGTCTAAACTACTCATACATCTTTATCCTGTTCGTATTTACCTCATTTTGACTCTTACTTTGCTAACTATAAAGAACCAGAAGTGCAGAAGATTGTCGAGGAAAGAATTGTGCCCGCAAAGGTGCCTGAACCTAAAGAAGAGCCTAAACCTAAAGGTACCACAAATACAGTACATGTTCTTTGCGTTGCTTGTATAACTGCTTTAAAAATGTGAACCTCCTAAGTCTGTATATGTATGTAAACGGACATGTTACATCTTTTAAAATCTT
>JAOUQU010000036.1:355830-378452 GCA_028566735.1 Ammoglanis amapaensis | reverse complement strand
AGAGAGAGAGAGAGAGAGAGAGAGAGAGAGAGAGAGAGAGAGAGAGAGAGAGAGATAAACAGACAGACAGACAGATGGATAGACTTTTTTGTATAATTTTTTTTATTGCTTGGTTTAACAGCAGGAAGTGGAACATGCCGGAAGGGAGTCAGAAGAAGATCTGGCAAAACTAGTTGCTGATTTGCAGAAGAGAATGGAGCAAACTGAGGTGAGAAAGCGATTTTATTTTCAACACCTGACATGTTCATAAACTTAAACACACACAAGTGTGTTTTCATTTATTAAGACCATTAGTTTTTTTTATTTAACTAAAGACTGTGCACATTTAACTTAAAGCTTTTATTATTTTGTTATTATTAATTAATTAATTATTAATTTGTTATTATTGAATTATTATTTTATATCTTTTATATCCAGCCGGTGACACTGATCAGAGACATCACAGACCAGACGATCGTTGCCAATAAGGATGCCGTGTTTGCATGCGAGATCAAAATCAACTACCCAGAGATCTCACTGTCCTGGTACAAGGGCACACAGAAACTGGAATCGAGTGATAAATACGAGATCAGAGTTATGGGTGACTGCCACATCTTGAAGCTCAAGAATTGCCAGACCCGGGATGAGGGAAGTTACCGTATTGTGTGCGGCCCACACATCTCCAGTGCCAAACTCACAGTGCTGGGTATGCATCTCCCAATCAATAAGGAAACAACGTGTGGATATGTAATAATTGGTGAAACTATTCATTTTTTACATGAATTTTTGATTTCTTTCTACAGAAGGTGAAGTGGAACAACGCTTGGAGGATGTTGCTGGTAAGGAAGGACAAACCTCCACACTGACATGCCAGTTTTCTGTTCCCAATGCAAAGGCTGAGTGGTTTAGAAATGGGAAGCTTTTAGAGCCTAAAGGCAGGTACTCGTACAATGTGAGCAATCACACCCAAAAGCTTTCGATTAAAGACGTTAGGCCCGAAGACCAAGGAGAGTACACGTGCAAATATAAACATCTTGAAACAACAGCAAATCTTTGGGTTGAAGGTGTGTATAGTTTTGATCTTCATTTGCCTCCCAAGACTCTTCCATTTCCACTCTGTAATTCAGTTCATCCACTAACCTCTTCCACCTTCATATAAAAAGATCTCTCTTCTTCATCCCCCTTCATCTTCATTTTCTTTGCTTTTCTCTGTGTGGATTTCTTGGATAACTCTTTCTTGGATTCTCAACATTTGAAGAGTCGACGACCCTATTAACCCTTCCTGGTTAGAAATAACCCTCAGTCAAAACTAACACTCTTTAAGTCTGTGCATCAATTAAGCTGAACAAAGATCGATTTGATCTCTAACCATCAACCTGCGTGATCTCTCTTCAGCCGAGCAAATCCATTTCACTAAACGCATCGAGAACATTGTGGTGCGGGAACGGCACTCCGCCACTTTCGAGTGTGAGGTCTCCTTTGACAATGCAGTCGTGACATGGTACAAGGACACATGGGAGCTCAAAGAGAGTCCTAAGTACACTTTCAGAAGTGAAGGTCGACGACACTTTATGGTCATCCGCAATGTTAAATCTGACGATGAAGGTTTGTCCAGCTTAAATTCCTACCGGAATTTTCCTTTCCTGAGAGTTTTCCTCTCATTTCAGTCTTCACATACGTGGTATCAAAACATCTGAATAATCTGATGAACAATTCCTTAGGCGTATATTCAGTGATTGTCAGATTGGAGCCCAGAGGTGAAGCCAAAAGCACAGCAGAACTTTATCTGTCAGGGAAAGGTCTGTACTTCCTCTTAGCACCCGTTGGTATTTGTGCAAAGTCCATCATGCTAATCCAGTCCATTTCTGCCTCTAATATTATTTTGTTGTACCTCCTTTTACAGAAATTGATGTAGGAAAAGTACCTTTCCGTAAGTATTTTATTTAAACTTAAACGTTGTTTAACTAGGAATTACACCACAAGTAGTTTGTGAACTAATAATGGATCACAACCATATCAACCACATGATCAGTGTAATATTTAAAATGTGCTCGTTTGTGGTTTAGTCTATTATGCTTGGTCAACACTATACAAACTCGAGTCCAGTTTTACATGCTGGCTTGCCATCTACTTTTACTAGAATAAAATAGTTATAGCATAGTAATAAGAAGGTTCTAGTTCAAGGCCCGTCACTGATGACCACATGAGCAAGTTAAACATAACCCACATAAATCACAACTGCTTGAGATGTGTTCCGTCAGTATGACTTTACCAGGTACTCACCTGATTTGTTCATTGTTCAAGAGGTTGCCATATCTATGCCATATCTAAACATAAAAATTAGATAATAATAATAAGCAAATAGAAACAATAATGACAAAAATAAACAAGGCACTGTTATCAATGTGGTTTGGTGCCATTTTCTATCCAACCAGATAATAGATGGATATTTATAAATAAAATACTTTCTTAAGTTTATACTATAAATTCGACTCATTTCTCTTGAAGCTGAAATTGAAAAAAATAATCTACATGTGGTGTCCGGATTTAATACAAAATATTGTATAAATTAATAATAAATAAGTATTAAAAACTAGCATGATCACACCATCCACATCACATTATTCCAGCTATTTGTTCTCCAGATCCTAATTAATATCAACCCTCCTCAGATATCCCAGATTCAGGAATACAGGTCCCCGAAGCCCCGTACGCTGTCAGTACTGAAGGTAAGAATGAGACCCAGTAGAACTGAAGTAGAACTGAAATATTACAATGTGAAAGAAAGAAAGAGGCCAACATCAATCTGTATCTTTAAAAAGCAGAAAAATCTGCTGAGTTCTATTACTATGAAGAAAAGATGGAAGTAGCCGTAGAAGGTACAATTTATACTCTTATAAACACTAACTCTTCATTACCAGATCATCATGAGTGAAAACATCGATATAATCCTTCCTCACAATTAATTATCCATTTCTTTTATTCTGCACGTTCTGTCCTCAAACGAACGATTTGCATCTGTGTGTCCAGGACATGTACTGTCCGCTGTCTAAAAAATATACATATTAACTGTCTTACACGTTATATGTCGTTTTGTGCAGTCTGAAATGAACTTGTAGTCCATATTTTCTAAATCATTACAGGGTCACATATGAGAGAATTATGGAAGTGGTTGTGACCGTGTCTTATTATCTTCAGCATCTTTCCCAATGTTTGTGACAACAGACCCACCGGATGGATGCTCGACGCATCTCCCTAAATATCAGTACAGGAACTGAATCACATTTTAAAAGAGCTACAATGAGGAGCTTCTATTTTCTACAGAATTCCACTGAATTTGTTGATTTTAAGTCATTAATGTATGAGCACCGCGTAGTACATTATTACAGTTGTTCACTTAAGTGTTGTGGGTTTGGCTACAGAAATCATTTTCAGTCTGTAATAAAGATCTAACCAAGAGTCGACTATTTAATATATATTTTTAACATGTTTTAAACTAATCAGCTGTTAGAATTAACAGAATAACCACAGTAAGAGGTGAATGATGGATAGAAAAGGGTGTAATGCACCACTTACAAATCACCTTTGTTAAAAGTGAATAACATGATCATAATGAATAACACAAGATCGAATGGAAATGAACGTTTATGTGCTGTCTAAAACTTTGCATTATATTGTTATCCATCAATAGAGTATGAAATCAGGACAGAAGAGAGGGTAGTAGAGGAAATCTCATACACAGGTATCTTAGAGCCTAATTCTGAGTCTTTCATTCATTCATTTATTCAGCTAACTCTCCTTCATTTCATCGTGATGTTCTTGTTTGTTCCCATTTTGTTTGTCCATGTTCAGTGTATAATCTTCTTCTACTTTTATGTGTGTTTGTCTTTGTTACATATTGTGAATAAAACCTCATTCTATGTCACGTCCTACCTTATTTTTGTGAAGCGTGTATAACATTCGTGCACATTCAACTACACGTTCAGGCCATTCGTTCTAACGGCATCATTTCCCATCAGGAAAGAGATTCGAAGTGGAAGAGAGTGTGGACAGGATGGCTCTTGGAATGAGAGAAGGCGTTCCAAGCAGAGGTAATGCAAATGTGTTTACAGAACCAAGTGTTGTTCTGATTTCTGTAATCTAACAAACTTCTTGTTCTTCTAAGAATTCGAGCAGCCAGATGATACAGCCGAATTGCTTCGAAAAAAGGGTGCAGCACCATCTAGAGGTATAAAAACCATCACGTCGTGATTAAAGTAGCTTTCAAATATGTGTAAATATGTGTGTCATGTGGCGGCATGAGTGGATGAGTGAGTTTCTTGAGATCTTGTATTAGATGTTATAGCATCACGTTGTCTTGTTGTGACACAGCGAGCCATGTTAATGTGTCTGCAGCTAAAAAACCTGTCGAAGAGGAAGTCACGGTAACACAAGTGGATGAGGAACGAGCACGAGGTGCAGCAAGAGGTACCACATAACAGTAGTTTTTAGTTCGGTTCTTGTCCTTTCATTTCCATGTGCACTCGTAACACAAAACATTGCTGATGCAAAACATTTCTTGCACAGTTTTCTGCGAATTTGTTTGTGAATTGAATTGTTTTGATCTTTAAAGGACGTGGAGAGGAACCTGAACCGCAACCAACTCCAGATGCTCTCCAAAAAGGTATTTTGTCTCTTCATACAGCTGCATGGTTTTGTCTTTCATTTGTTGCACATTGAGGGTGGCACAGTGGGTTAATAGCTAGGCTAGTGCTAATTGTCCTGTGTGTATGTTGGTGTGTTTGTATCTGTATCCTGCAACAGACAAGTGACCTGTTCAGGTGTGTCCCACCGTGACCTTAAATAGGTTTAAGTGCTGGTAAAACAAGAAAATGGATGTTTGCTGGATGTTGTATTGTGTATTCTTTATTCTATAAGTCATTCTAGTCGAATCAATGTGGCTTTTTCTATCTATAAATGTACTGTATGTGTTCCGAAGTCCATCTGGTGTTGTTTGTCTATACAAAATATGCTTATGTTTACTTTCTTTCTCAAGCTATTTCTTTGTATTAATGTGTTTACTATTTGTCTCTCATGTTGTGTAGTATGTTCGTCCTTGATAAGTCTTTTTTAGTCAAATCAATGTGGCTTTTTTCTATATATGTTTTCCGAAACAAATCTGCTCGTTTGTCTGTTGGACAGATGTTTACTTTCTCTATCCACCTGTTTATTTTACACTCATGTAGTGCCTAAAGGTGTCGCTCCTGGGATTCCCGGAGCTAAAGAGCCAACACTTAAGCCTGGAGCGGTAGCTGAAGGCAAACCAGGTATCCAACCCCAGGAGCCAAGACTTAAACCTGTACCAACCGAAGAAGCAAAACCTGAAACTAAGCCTGCACCACCCACGGCTAAAGGTAGAACTCATCTCCCAAGCTGACTGTTTATTGTTTTTTATTTCTTTATTATCTTTCGTTCTTTGCGTTTGTCCTGCTTCCAGAATGGAAGTGTGTTCTTTGAAGGACTTCTTTGCACCTTGTGACTTTGTGTTTGTTTGAAATGTAAAGTAAAATGAAATGTTTCTTTAAGTTCCTGCGGAGCTTATGAAACCCAAACCAGCTGAAGCAGCGCCATCTAGGGCTGTACCAGGCAAACCAGAACCAGCACAGGTCACTGTGGCTCCAAAGGACATTGCACCAGCCAAAGGTATCAACCCATGTCCGTGTCATATGTGTGAGTTTGTGTACTGTCTTAACTCGTCGTTGTATCAGCCACACACTGTTGTTGTGGCGTGTCGGTGGTTTGTTGTCAGTCATCCGTGTTTTTGTTCTTCTTTGGGTCTCTTTACGTTCTGTTTGTAAATTCTGAAATACACATTAAGTACACATAAATGTTCTTTAAAGTTCCTGTTGAGCCCGCGAAGCCCAAACCGACTGAACCAGAGTTACGAAGGGCAGTACCGAGCAAACCAGAACCTGAAGAGATCACTGTGGCTCCTAAAGAAGAAGCTGCACCTACAGGTACCAGTTCGTGATTTTTTGTTAATTATGTGTCAATGACTTTAACACATCTTCGACATTCTCGTATTGACAGCGTATCGTTTTAGTTTTTTTTTTTTTACGTCCTTGTCTTTTGGTTTGTGACACTTCGTGTACGCTTAACATTCTTAAAATCTCAAACGACTTACAAATCAAATCTTTAGCTTTTAGCTTTGAGCACTGAACGATATTTAAATGTTATTTCAAGTTCCTCTGGCGCTTAAGAAGCCCAAACTGGCAGAACCCGAGCTAAGACCAACTAAAGCACCAACTAAACCAGAACCAGCACAGGTCACTGTGGCTCCTAAAGAAGTAGCCGCGCCAACAGGTACTTGTGTTCATGTGTGCATTTGTTCCTGTCTTGTGTAGACTCATTTGTGTAGTAGCCACGTTCTTATTTTTGAAATCATCACATCTCAGTGGCTTTCTTCTATCTCTTGTCTTTTTGTTTGTCGTTTGTGTGTTCGTGTATTTTGCTGTGATATGTTCGATTCTGATTCGTACCTTTAAACAAACGTTAAATGTCATTTCAAGTTCCTGAGATTAAGAAGCCCAAACCGGGTGAACCTGAGCCACGTAGGGCAGTACCAGGCAAACCAGAACCGGTCATTGTGGCTCCAAAGGATGCTGCCCCAGCAAAAGGTATCAGTTCCTGATGTGTGAGTTTGTGTCGTGTCTTAAGTTTATGGTGTATCAGCAACACTCTTGTGGAACGTCCATAAAATTTGTGTTGTGGAAGTGTCATGTTGGTTGGTTGTTGTTGTTCTGTGCTTTTTACATCTTTTGGTGCCTTTATGTTGTGTTTGTACACATAGTAAAAAAGTAACATTCTTTTAAGTTCCTGAGCTTAAGAAGCCCAAACCGGCTGAAGCAGAGCCACCACGGGCAGTGCCAACCAAACCAGAACCGACACAAGTCACTGTGGCTCCTAAAGAAGTGGCGCCACCAACAGGTACCAGTTCAAGTCAATATTCGTTTGTTCATGTCTTGTGCGGCCTTATTTGTGTCGTAGCCACGTTCTTATGTTTAAACCATGATGTTTAAGTGGCTTTGCTTTTTTACTTGTTGTTTGTGTATCTCTTGGTGTATCTTCTGTATTACTATCAGAACTTGTTTAAGCTTACAATGAAACACAAAAATCAATGTTATTTCAAGTTCCTGAGCTTAAGAAGCCCAAACCCACTGAAGCCGAGCCACCACGGACAGCGCCAACCAAACCACAACCAGCTCAGGTCACTGTGACTCCGAAAGAAGGTATCAGTTCATATTATATGTGTCAGTGTGTGTCCTGTCTTATTAATGTTGTATCAGCCACAGTCTGTTTTAGTGGCACTTCGAATGTTTGTTGTTTGTCTCTTGTGTTTAGTGCACCCCTGTGCACCTTTATGTTGTGTTTACACACATAGTAAAAAAGTAACATTCTTTTAAGTTCCTGAGCTTAAGAAGCCCAAACCGACAGAAGCAGAGCCAACACGGGTAGTGCCAACCAAACCAGAACCAACACAGGTCACTGTGGCTCCTAAAGAAGTAGCTCCACCTACAGGTACCAGTTTGTGTTGTACATTTGTGTGTTTTGGGTCTGTGTACACTTGTGTCAGTGTGTATCCTGTGTTGATTTGTGTAGTAGCCACGCTCTTATAAAAAAAAGTCTTAATGTTTTAGTGGCTCGTTCTTCCTGGTGTCTATAGGAGCTAATCTGACTTGTCCAAATTAAATTTCTACTTTTAAACAAAAAAAAATGTTTCTTTAAGTTCCTGTGGAGCTTAAGAAGCCCAAACCGACTGAACCCGAGCTACCACGGGCAGTGCCAACCAAACCGATACCATCCAAACCAGAAGCAACACAGGTTACTGTGGCTCCTAAAGAAGTTCCCCCAAGCAAAGGTATCACTCGACGTTTAGATGTGCAGATTTTGTTTGTCTTCTTTGTTTATTCGTTTGTCTAGTAGCCACATTCTTATATGAACATATTTTAGTGGCTTTTGGTTTTGTTTTTATGTGATTTGTGTCTCTTGGAGTGTTTGTCTATTGAAACTACCTCAACTTGTTTACATCTTCTGAACGATAATTCAATGTTCTCTAAAGTTCTTGTGGCACCTAAGAAGCCCAAACAGACTGAATCGGAGCCACCAAGAGCAGTGCCAACCAAACCAGAACCAGCACAGGTCACTGTGGCTCCTAAAGAAGTTCCCCCATCCAAAGGTATCTGTTTGTCATGTGTGTATGTAAACATGTCATGTATGTTTTGGTTGACTAGATGATATATAAGCCACGCTCTTATGGGTAAACCATGTTCTTTAAGTGGCATCTTCTCTCACTTTATTATCCTTCACTAGTCTTTTGGGTAATTCCACCACTGAGCATTTGTGTAACAATGTGTGTGATTCTTTTCAACTCTAAAATGTTCTTTGTGTGTTAAACTCTTAAATCAGTGCAATTTAAGCATTGTTCTTAACTTCGATGTTCTCTCAAAGTACAAGAACCCTCCAAGAAGTTAGCAGTGCCTTCATATATACCTGCACAGAGGGAAGAACTCATAAAGGAAATAGAGATTTTTATGAAAGGAAGTCAAGATGTTCCCATGACAGATGACAAAGAAGAACTGGAAGAGAAAAGCTTTTATTACATCCAAACAGAAGAAGCAGTCACTGTCACAATGACTGAATTTAAACAGGAGCTGGAGGCCAGGCCTGCATCTAAAGCTGAACTGAAGACTGAGTCTAAAATTAAGACAGATGTGAAACCTAGACCCGAGTCTAAATTTGAGATCAAACCTGACGTAAAGCCAGAGCCCACTTCTCTGATTAAACCAGAGGAGTCTCAGGTCAAACCTAAGATCAAACCTGAAGTAAAGCCAAAGCCCACTCCACGGATTAAACTAGGGGAGTCTCAGGTCAAACCTCAGATCAAACCTGAGGTTAAGACTGAGCCAATAGATTATATTAAACCTGAGATTAGGACTGAGCCCAAGCCTCAGATCACATCTGAAGCTAAGACAGAGCCTATAGCTCTCAAACCTGATATTAAACCTGAGATTAAAACAGAATTCAAGCCTCAAATCAAACTCGAGGTTAAACAACCCACACCTCCATCCAAACCAGTGGTTAAACCTGACATTAAGCCAGAGCCCAAGCCTCAGATCAAACCTGAGGTTAAATCAGAGATTAAGACAGAGCCTATGGCTCAGATGAAACCAGAGGTTAAACCTGATATTAAACCAGAGCCCAAGCCTCAGATAAAACCTGAGGTTAAACCTGAGATTAAGCCAAAGTCGATAACTCAGATCAAACCCGAGGTTGAACCTAAGATTAAGCCAGAGTCAAAGCCCCAGATCAAACTTGAGGTTACACCCAAAATTAAGCCAAAGTCTATGGCTCAGATCAAACCTGAGTTTGAACCAGAGATTAAGCCAGAACCAAAGCCTCAGAACAAACCTGAAGTTAAACCCGATATTAAGATAGAGCATATGGCTAAAATCAAACCTGAGATTAAACCTGAGATTAAGACAGAGCCAAAGTCTCAAATCGAACCTGAAATTAAGCCAGAGCCCAAGCCTCAAATCAAACCTGAAGGTAAACCCGATATTAAGATAGAGCATATGGCTAAAATCAAACCTGAGATTAAACCTGAGATTAAGACAGAGCCAAAGCCTCAGATCGAACCTGAAATTAAGCCAGAGCCCAAGCCTCAAATCAAACCTGAGGTTAAACAACCCACATCTCATCTTAAACCTGGGATTAAACCCGATCTTAAACCAGAGTCCAAACTTCAGCTCAAACCTGGGGTTAAACCCGAGATTAAGCCAGATCACCAGCCTCAAATCAAATCTGAGATTAAACCTGAGACTAAATTGTTAGGCAGGCCTGAGCCAAAAGCTGAAATCGAGCCAGACAAACCTGCACCAGAGAGGAAACCTGAACCACCTCCAGTAAAAGGTATCGTTTGTACTCGCTGCTCTTCACTATCTTACTAAACTACTGTGTGTTTTGTGTTTGTCTAGCTTCCGATTAGGAAGCATGTCCTGTGTATCAGATTAGACCTTCTTTATCTTTATTCAAAATCAAACTATTGTGATTTAAAGTTCTTTTGGAACCAAAACCAGCTCAACCAAAACCAACAAGGCCAGAACCAACTCAACCAGAACAGAAACAAGTCATTTTGATTGTAAAGGATTTGGCCCCTAAAGAAGGTATTGTGGTTTTTAAATTAAAAATAATCCATTATTTTAAGCCACACTCTGGATTTCACAGTTGCTGTGTGTCGTGTGCCTTGATATAGTCTTGGTAAAGTCTTAAAAAGATCAAATGCTTTATCTTTCAAAGTGCAAGAACCTTACAGCAAACCAAAAGTTTTATCAGAAGCAGTATTGTCCTGGAAGGACAAAGACGATAGACAAACTGTTTCTATGAAAAAAGATGCTAGGAAACATGAGGTTTCTCTTCTGCATCAAGAAGATACGTTTCAGGCGGTAAAGAAAGATGACCTTAAAAAAGCAACATCTTTAACAGAACAGCAGGTTTCTCCTGGTCTTTCACCAACCGAAGAAGACATGAGGCATAAAAAGAAGGATGACATTTTATCTGAAAGGAAATCGGTTGAATTTACTCCAAAGCCTGATCATCTCAAGTCTCTTCGTGAAGGAACTCAAGAATATGACGGTATTCCAACAGAGAAGAGAGAATTAGTCTTAACTTCCAGAATTGAGCCAAAATTTGAGGATTTACTTGAGAAGCAAGAATCATTGACCAGCAAACAAGAAACTGAAGTGACAACCAAAAAAGCAACAGGTGAAGATGTCTTATTAAAGAGAGATGTTTCTGTTACGCCAAAAGAAATTACAATTACCCCTAAACAAGAACCAAAAGAAGAAGTGATGACTAAGGGCAAGAGACATCTTCCAACTCCTAAAAAAGAAGAAAAGGTGTCTCTGATAAAAGAGAAAATGGCACCTTTTCACAAAGAGGATACTCACATTCTTACAAAAACTAAACAAGATGATGGCCGAAGAACTGTTACTCCAACAGAAGGTACAATGGACTTTCTTAATTCATCTTTTAGAATAAATTCGTACAATATGAGTCTTTAGTGTTTTATGTTGTTTGGTCTTGTCGAGTGCTCTTAAGCAGGCGTCAGTCTGTGCACATCTTCTACTCTTAAATTCAATATGCTCACAAGACTGATGTCTTAATCTTTACTTCTACATAATATTGTTTTCTCTTGCACGTCGTTTGAGTCATCGTCTAATAGAGTCAATGTCATTGTTTTAAGTTCTTTTGGAGCCAAAAGAAGAGCTGACAAGAAAACTGGAAGCAAAAATTTATCCTTTAGAGAAGGAAAAACAAACCAGAGGTACAGCAAGAGCATTAACATCTTTATGGACGTTACTAACCTCTTGATTTGTATTCATATATTATATATATAAAAAAATTTGCAGTTTAAATGTTGTACAGGTACATTTACTTACCAAAGTACCAGCTGTGAAAAAACGTTCAGAGCTTTCAGTTATGTTGAGGCGGCTGAAAACCATATAAATCAAATCACAAACATCAAAATCTGCACTAAATTCTTTTTTGCACTCACTTTGAATGCAACACCAGGTTTTATTTGTATATTTTAATGACGCAAAAAGTGACCCAATATTTCTTGACATGACATTTGAAATTAATTTTATATGAATCTTTGCTTCTCTTTTATTTTCTTCTGGACACGTTTGTGTACATCTTAGAATTGCAAGACTCTGGTCTGAATCTCCAAAGGATTGAAACATCCATGATTGCAGACAATGAGCCTTTGCCTACTCAGGTAGAAGACGGGGGTTCTTCTGAGGATGTTCTACCCAGCAAAATATGTCATGAGAAAACATTCCTTACGGATCTTAATAAATTACAATTATCCAAACATGATTCTTCGACTAAAGACATGAAGGATCAAGCCAGTGTGCTGAGAACGATAGAACCGGTGGCTAGAATGACCCAGATGGATGAAAACATTTCCCCTACACATGACAAAGAGACTTACAAACATCTCAGTAGTGATGCTTCCTCAGAGACTCCGAATACTGAAAAAATAATGTTTCCAGATGGAGACATTTTAGTCAAGAACAAAACTGAATTTGAATCCATGACCGAAAATACAACAAACATTCAAGTAAAGCATGATAAAGAGTTAAATCAAAAAGGAGGCAAGAAAAGCCTGAAAGATTTAACAAAAAAGATTATACCTTCTAAAACGAAGTTAAGTAAAGACCAGGGCCAGTCATTAGAGGACAGTTCAAGCTTTACTGAAACACCTCCTTTAGAGTCCATTAACACCAAAGACAGTCCAGTAAGAGAGACATTGGCAGAAACAAGGATGTTAGATAAGCGTACAGAAACTAAAGATACGCAAATATTCAGCAAAGCTATACAACATTCATATAAAGATTCATCACCAGATGAAACACAAATAGTGATTGACATTTCCGCTAGGCAGGATGTCAGTTCAGAAGCAAACATGTCTCCTATTTATAAAGGAATGGTTCACCCAGATAACCTAGGAGATAGTCAGAGAGAAACATTCATGATAGATCAACAAAATGTTGATGCAGTAAAGACAACATTGAAGGCAGCAGAAGGTGAACATGTAAACACAATGGGAGAAAACATAACTAAAAAAGAACCCATTCCTGAAACAGTCAGTCTTGTTGTCTGTCTAAAAGAGCAGCCAGATACATCAGAAACTGCCGATTTTATAGTGGACAAATCAAGCCAGCAAAAGCAAACACTTAGCCAGAAAACCTCTTGGGCTATTCAGTCTGAAAGTCCTTTAAATCAGGACTTGCCACCAGAACAAGTTAAATTAGATCAGAAAGAGATACAAACCTTTACAGAGCCTGGACAAATGAGTGTCGCGCCTCAACAAATATTGTTACCAAAATGTTTCAATAATGAAACTGATGACATCGGTTTAGAATGTAGAGAAACAAGAATCACAGACGATAATAAAACCAGGGAAAAGAAAGCATCAGAAGCTCCCAGTCAGATCATCCAGCAGCTAAAAGGCACTAGACAGAAATCTGGTGATAAGTTAGTGGCTCAAAACACCAAACAAGCTGCAAAAGAAACTCAACAATCTTATAAGTCAGAAATCGAAAACGGCTCAATATTTATAGAAAAGAAATGCAAGGTGCCAGTAATGCTGCTTGAAGTTGATGAATCGTCTGTAGAGAAAGTATCTCCTAAAGACCTTTCAGAAATGAAGTTCCCACAGACATCTGATGACAGTGCTGTTTTAAAGAAACTCGATCTTCCTCAAGAAAAACGTGTAGAAAAACCAGAAGGCCTCAAATACAAGGCAGATGATAATAAAGCAGTATCAATACTTTCACAGCCGGACATCAAGGCCCCTAAAACTGCAAAAGCCCCAAAACCTAAAGACAGGGAACATCATAGTGATAAATCATTAGAGGTAATTACATCTGCTGGTGATGATATATTGGGAGAGGGTAGTATAGCTAAAGAGAGAACTAATAAAAAAATACTAGATTATGACAAAGAACCTCATAAAGGAGTTTCAGAAGAAATTTATTTTCATCCAAGTGACATCATACATTGTACACATTCATCCGAAGACCAAGTGACACCCAAAACAAGTACACATCCAGAATCGGAAGAAAAGAAACAGCATTTTGAGCCCCCAAAGCATAGTAAAAAAGTGTCAGAAACGATTTCCAGACCTTCACATGACAACAGGGCTAAAACTTGTCAGAAATATCCAGCTGATAAAGACGAAAAAGACTTGACGGCTTGGAATCCACGTAAGGCTGATGATAATGAAGACCTAAAAACACTCACTCATACTGATGAAGGGCACTCTTTGCTCAAAGAAGAGAGCACTCTTGAAATGAAGCCCTCGTCAGATCTTAAAGAGCATGAACCCACTCGTAAACTAGAGCCAAGTTTGAGAGGTATTTTAGATATTGCGTGATTAATGTTTATCGTATTAAGAACACTTACATCAACTCTCGTGCACTTTTAACATCACCGTTCCATGATATTCACGTCCTTGTTTTGTTCTCACTTTTGACTTTTATTGACCTCACCGTTGTAGAGAGTGAAAGCTTTTCCATTCTCGCACTTGAATGCAGCTGGTCTTTTGGTGATCTTTGTGAAAACCAGAATTTTACATTTGAAAAAGCACAGTTTTTCCATCATTCTTCATTCACTCTTTGTATTATCACCACTTGTGGAAGAATCACTTCTTTGAAAGCCAAACATGCTTTATAACACAACCTTATCTGTAATATTTTCAAGCGGGTGAACCAGAGAAGAAAGCACCAGCAGAAAAGTTACCTGTGTCTGGGAAGAAGGAGGACGTTACACCCAAAGGTGCAAAACTAGTTGTTTTTTTTGCGGTTTCCATCTTGCTGTTCTTATATTTTTGCTTAAATCTTTGTGTATTATCTACAATAGAGCTATATTATTGTAACTTGGTTATACAGACTCTTTATAAATTGATAAACTTTTTCACAGTTCAAAAGAAACCGACTCCAGAACCGACAGTATTTCCACCAGCAAAGAAACTTTCCCCAGCCGAAGGTACCGGAATCTTTCAGTTATTTCTCTGATCTTCTGTCTCTTGATTTGGGGTCTAATGAAAGGTATATTTTTGTACTTGTGGACTGTACTGACACTACGTTTGCACTTGACACACAGCTGCTAAAGAAGCTGCAGGAGTACCACCAGCAAAGAAAGTTACTCCAGTTGAAGGTACGATTAAATTAGAATGTAATGATTTTAATCTTTTTTACTCATTCTGTTGTATGTTGTTTTGCCTTGTGACTGTATGAAGCATAAATGTTTTCTTTAATCCTTATCTAAGGATACCCACACACCCTCACACACACCAGCAATCTTGGGAACGACCAGTCTGTTTGACTGAGATCGCTGGCTTCACTACATGCATATCTTATATTATTCTTATATTTCAGTTCAATTTAATAGTGATATAATTTTGCATGCAATATCACAAACACGTGTCCTTTCCACAAGTACCTTACTTACCAGAGTGTCCATTATTGTATTATGTTTGGGTTGTTGTTCTGTGTTGGAGAGTCTGTGTTGTTTGTCTTGTCCTTTCACAGGGCAAAATGATTTCTTCTGCACTGTTCTTATGTTCTTTATGTGGTGTGATGATCTTATATGTTCAACTTTTGTTCTTATTGCCTTTTAATAAATTTCCTAAATCTCAAGGAAAAATTCTTAGACCAGAGGAGGAAAAACTAGAAATGCCAACTCTAAAGCAAGTGAAAATAATCTCTAGAGAGAAGGGCGAAGAACAAGAAAGTGTGGCATTGAAGAAGGTCCATAAGCCTACAGCTGAAAAGCAGGAGGAAATCAAAAAGGTCTTTGCCCAAGCAGAGACTGAGATCTTAGTGACCGAGAGATATGAGGCTGAAATGCATTTTGAACAATATGAAAGACTTAAAAGAACCGATGCACCAAAGCCTAAAAAAGACAAAGTGCTTCCAGTTCCTGATGTTAAGGAACCAGAAACATTCAAACCAGCAGAAGAGCAGGAACAAAGGCCTGACTTTAAGAGAACACAAAAGATTCCAAAAGAGGACACACCAGATGAACCGGGCCTGGCTCCTAAAAAAGTGAAGAAGTTGCCACTCGATGAAAAAGATCAAGACAGTGTAAAGCTAAAACCTTTCAAAAAACTGGAGAAACCCGAAGCCGTACCAGAGAAAGATGCCAAAAAGGAACCAGGCATGAAAGAACCCATTTCTTTTGAAAGAGACAGAAAACCTATTGCATTTGAAAAAGGTGAACTACCCCAGAAAGCTGGTTTTCAAAAAGAACCTGAGCCACCCAAGAAAACAGTGGAACCTCTTAAATCTGAAGAGAAGAGTCCAGATGAGATGGACCACAAGCCAGTGAGTAAATCTAAAAAGGTTGAAGTACCAAAGGAGAAAAAACCAACAGAAATAGGACTACCTATTGGCCAAACACCAATAGAAATACACGCTCAGGAGAAGGAAGGTGACATTCCTAAAAAAGAAGTTGAAAAGAAGCCAGAGGTCCCTCAAGAAGAGAAAAAGGAGATCCACAAAAAGGTAACTCCTGTGAAAAAGGATACACCAAAACAGGACGATGAGAAGAAACCTCTTGTCACCAAAAAGGGCAGTTTGCCTAAAGAACCCGAGAGGGAAGAAATTGTACCAGTTGCAAGGGTTTTAGAAGCAAAAAAGACTCCCTCACCCAAAGTGACCAAACCAGAGCAAAGTGAACCGACACCAGTGGAGAGAAAACCAAGTGCAGGTGTCACTAAGAAGCCAATTCCTGTAAAGGTCACACCTAAAGACTCTTTTGAAAGTATCACTCTTAAAAAAGTGCCCAAAAAGGTTTCACCCCCAGAGCAAAAGCTTGACAAAAAACAAGACATTCCACTAAAGAAAGAACTTTCTCCTGAAGCCGTAAAAACTGCATCCCCAATGGAAGAAGTAGTGCCGGAAGAGGAGGCGGTTGATATCGAAGAAGAGGAAAAAGATGACACATGGGGGATGGAAATCTCTTCTCAAGATAGTTCTGTCTCTGTAGACTATGAGTATTTGGAAGAAGATGAACTTGAGGCGATGGGTGTCCCTGGAGATCGACGAGGTGAGAGGGTGACAGTGGCTCCTCACCATGTCTTTTCCCCATGTCCCCGAAATCAATCTTTTTTATTTTTACCCTGAATGATCATCTTATCCATCTTCATGCCCATACCGAAAAAAAAACTTAATTGTGTCTCTCTTCATCAGTGTCGATCTTTATCATGTCATGCATGTCGTATTTTAACATCGTCATCTTGTCAAATGTGTGTTTGTCCATATTGTCCATATATGTCGGTGCCAATAGCGCCAAATTAACGAAACTTATCTTCTTATTAATTGGTGGCATGTCGATCACCTTCATGGTTCATACCCCTTGTGTAATATTTCTCATCATTGTTTCATTCTTTCTTTTATTTGACTTATTTGACAGTAATAAATGATGCATAATGAGCTAATAAAGACATTCGCATGTGCCCAAGTTAATTTTTCATTAATATTTGTTCAGACGGAAAGCCAGAAGAAGTGGTCGGTAAGGGCAGAGGACTGAGACGTAAGTTCTTGTGGAAATGCATTCTAATGTCATTTCCGTTGTCTTGTCACAAGTACTTTTATGTCTCAATAGGGATGAAACGATACACTTGATATACCAAAGAAGTAATAGCAATTGTGATACTGGATTTACGATATGATTTTTTAAAGACATAATATACAAATTCTCTTTTATTAATGTTTTGGGTAAATACTGTAATTTAATTACCTATATACTGCAATTAATACTATTTTTGTACTGATATAGGTACATACCATGCAAAACAACGCTTCAACTTTCCCCTAATGTGAATTTAAAAAGAATCCCGTGTTATAATAATAAATACAGAAATTTTATCTTGGAAACCCCTTAACTTGGTAACGTTTCACATCATATCAACCAGGCAAGGTGTAAAGTGCCAGTGCCTTCTGCCCTATACAGTTATTATTTATTATTTTACAATCATTTTGCCTTTTAAATCGGGGGAATATGTGAACCAATGCCTTGTGGTGGATCGTTACATCCCTATGACTTACATTCACAATGAAGTTGTTATATCACTATGTCCAAATGTCCAAATTTGTGGCAAACTGCCCAAAAGTTCTGTAAAAAGAAGTAAATATATGTGTGTAATTTGTAATGTCCTATAGCATTGAGGTTTGACCGCTAGGAATCGAGACCCTGTGATAGATAGACAACCTCTCCAGGGTGGTTTTATGTATTACACCAAGCAATCCACTTCTAAACAAGAAAGATGGTTATAAAAGAATAAAGGAATGATCGATTACCCAATTCTATTGGATTGTAATACTTTCCAAATTATGCTTATGGCCAATAATTGCTTTTTCTTTCTTATGATTCATACTTGCATACATCAGATCTGTTCATATACAAAAACCTTTCATTATTTTATAATATATTTATCTATTAAATTGCTATTAAAAATTATAATCTTTGTTTGCAACACAGCAAGACAAACCCCATCTCCCGGTGATGCCGGACGTGGAAGAGGATTAAAACCTGGCGTTGGAGGTGAAAAACCTGCAGAAGAAGCTCCATTTGGTTTCCAGCTTAAAGCAGTGCCTCTGAAGTTTATCAAGGAGGTCCAGAACATCATGCTGGATGAAGCAGAATCCATCGGTTCCTCCGCCGTATTCGAGTGCCAGGTCTCGCCATCTACTGCAATCACAACGTGGATGAAGGATGGAAGTAACCTCAGAGAGAGTCCGAAGCACAAGTTTACTTCTGACGGAAAGGACCGTAAAGTGGCCATCATTGACGTCCAGCTGTCAGACACCGGAGAGTACACGTGTGTCGCCAAGCTTGGAAACAAAGAAAAGACGTCAACCGCTAAACTGATAGTTAAAGGTACATGATACTAGTTCTGCAAGAATCATACAAGAGAATGAAAATTTCACAGCCATTTATAAAATAAAAACACTATTTGTATATCTTTTGTTCAGAGCTACCTGTAAGATTCACCAGGAATCTGGAAGAGGAAACGTCCGTTCTGAAGGGACAACCCCTGTACCTGACCTGTGAGCTGAGTAAGGAAAGAGATGTGGTTTGGAAAAAGGACGGAAAGACACTCAAATCAATTGAGGGCAAGCTCGCCATCAATGTTATTGGCCTCCAACATGCCATGACCATCCAGGACTCCAATGATGATGATGCTGGTGTTTACACATGCGACTGTGAAAACCTTCAGACCAAGACAACCGTTAAAGTCATCGGTATGTTTATAATGTGATGTTAGAAAGCACATCAGATTATAGCAGGACTGTCAAACCCATTATGGGTGCCCTCAAAGACTCGGTTGAACATCTATAAGTATATATATATGTGATGATTTTTTGATGATATTTCGCGATAACAGCACGGCCTTCTCACACTAAATCTATATCACTCCGCGAACCGCGTTGCCAAGCAACGGTATATACAACGGCATATACAAAGTTCAGTTACACTTTTGTATCTGCGCTTAAACAGCCTGCAAAAATAAATCAAATGGATGCCTTTAATATAACATTTGACCTGCAGGCCAGGGAACTGTTCAGTTCACTGTTCAAGTGGAACTACTTTTTGGCGGAAGGCGGCGGAAGGCACAGTCCATATTAAAACATTCATTATGAATGTCTGGAGGCTCTTGGATTAATTTCCTTTTTTTATTTAAAATTTATTTTGTAAAAAAACTGTTGTATAAAAGCAATAGAACACTCGAGGTTGTGTGTTACTCGCCTTCGGCTCGTGCCAGCGACCGAATCACAGCCGTGATGTTATTTCGCGATAACACACTCCCTCTCGTGTTCTATTGCTTAACTAAACAAGGAGCTTTTATAAATCAAGAGCAGGAGTTTGACGAGACAGCATGATGCCAGACATGCTGTTGCTGGGACGGTTTTACTTTGTTTAATACAGCCTTAAACAACATCGTTGTTATTATATTTAGTTTCCTTTTAAATTGTAACACATTTCAATTATAATGTTATATAGAAATCAGTTCAAAATTTCACACTAGCCATTTTTTTACATTTCATTGGCAGGTCTGAGCTTCTAAAGAAAAATAAGCTGACTGATTAGAGCGAATACGATTTTCATTTTTAAAGTTTAATAATGTTTCGAAACACATCACTGATCAGATATTCAGTCACAAACAAGTTTCTATCTTAATTTTTTTAAAGTGAACCTCACAAACCAGTAGTAACTAGTACATGACACATGAGATGTAAATAAAAGGATATCTGGCCGGACTGTCTTTGAGAGCGTTGAGAAAGCCAATTTGATGAGATTCTGTGAAGACAAAAAAAAGAGCTTCAGTTTAGTCATTTAGCCAAATTAAATACATTTAAAGCAGGTAATGCTTCGATATATAAATGTTCGGGTAGAACGGCTGGACTTTCTGCTAGAACAACAGTGTTGTAACTAGCATTGATAGGCTGGGCACCATCTAAGCTACTAGGTTGGTTGAACCAGTCCACTCCCGAATGAATCGGCAGTCTGACAGTCTGTGTCAGGAAGGACATCCAGCTTAACAACAATGCCAAATCAATAATGCGGCTCATGAAACGCTGTGAGTGTAATCGAGAACAGTTAAAAACAGTTTACTATTGTTGCTTAAAAGCAGCTCAGGTGATGTCCTAACCTGCCTTCTACTGTACAAAATATATGACTATTAAGCACACAGTCATAAACGTGTGCACTTTTATACCGTCGTATAGTGTACTGTGTTCAGACAAGTTTTACCACCTATATATATAAATATAAAAAAACTAGTCATCAAGTACAACAATGACCTGATTTGATTTTCAGACCAGATGTTCATGTGAAAGTAGCTTATTATGATATTTATAAGCATGGTATGATATGGTAATATAATAGGCATGATAACAGTGACATTTCAGATTTGCTATTTGGCTCAAAGTCACAATTCTGTGCGACGACAAAATTCTACAGATTAAGATGGTCAGAAGAACAGAAGACCTGTTGCAGGTAGAAGAAGCTTTTCACTCATTACTTGATTTCAGTCTGAACTGGTTTCAGTCTCATCCAGCTAGTTTAACAAATAAAAAACAATCTAATTAAAAGCTTTTTTAAATGATTTCAATGACCATAATGGTTAATGGTGCGGTTTTCCAAACTGCATACGTACACGCATACTGCAGTACTTAGTGTGACGGGGGCACTCTGCATGATTTATTTACATGAAACCTGTCACAAAAAGATCAACATGATTCCAAGCTACATAAAGTCAGTTGCCGATGTACAAGCGTGACATATTTGGCATTCAGCAGACGCTCTTTAACATGTAGAAGACTTTTTCAGCATTTTGCTTTTAACACACATCAGAATAATTTCTCCACATTTAACCCAATCTGTGCAGTGAAACACACTTGTACACACATTTAGGAATTTGAACAGTCAGTCTTGGGACGGAGCACAGCATGAGGCAAAATGCTGCCTGAGTAGTCAGTTCGCTAGGTTCCTGAACACAGCCGTAAGTCTTTTTAAAATGAATTGCTAGTCTAAATTAGAATGAAAATACAGTACGAATGTTTTATAAAACTTGGGGTTATTTTCAAGCAAATAAGACGTCTCTTGATAAGTCACATTTACATTTTCGGGATTTAGCAGATGCTTTTATCCAGAGCAAATTACAGATGTTTTTTTATATAATAATAAACATAACCATACTATAGTTGAAGTAGATAATTGTTTAAAATACACAATCCGAAGAACCGTGTGTGTGTGTGTTTTAAGGAAGATATAACACCTGGCTACGTAAGCTTGAGGCTAGTTTAGGTGAGGCTTTAATGGCAGGTTATAAGTAATCATAACATGTCTCTGTGCTAATAACAACTGACACCACTTACTCATGATGATGTGTGTGATGACGAAGGCGAAGATGAAAATCGTCAGAAAGGACAGCGAGACGATGAACATGTAAAAGAAGCGATAGTTCCTCTTCCCCACACAGTTACCAACCCAGGGACAGTGATGGTCAAACCGATCTGCACACAGTAACAAAAAATGGATACACATTTTAATGTCGTGCTTCACATTTTGGTTACATTCGTAACAGACACACACACTAGTTATTCATTACACATGGTTAATCAGTACACAAGAACCCACTGTTTCCATTGAAATGTGCTTCCTGTCCACACAGTATTTATTCCATTTCTCACTTTTCCCCCCTGTTTGGAAAATCACAACATTCAATACAAACAATTGTAGAAGACGCTTCAAAATGTTGATGTCCATCGAAACACTGCATTGTTCAGCATCACACGGAAACAGAAACTCACCCACACAGTTATCACACAGACTGCAGTGTGAGGCTCGAGGAGGTCGGAAGATCTTGCAGGTGAAACAGTACTTCAGCTTCACGGTCTGCCCGTTAATGGTGACCTCTTTCGTTCTCGGTGGAGGTCTGTATCCTGTAGAACTGGAACCATTGCCAATGTCTGTAAGAGAAGTCTGTATGTTACGACACTTTTATAGTTTGCTGATCACAGACATGCAAGAAAACGATTTTTTTTATAGATATTCTCTGTTTAAAAGTCCTACTCCAGCAGACGATTCTAATGATGTCCAGGAGTCGCACACGTGTGCATGTATGTTATTGTTTGTATAGATATGGCTAGAAGTACAATAACTTCCATTTAATGCACGAAACTTACTTTAATATTTAATCCGTGCCGAGTCCTGATAACCTAAAAATGCATTATTAATGCAACATTAATAACTGCTACGTGATTGTGCAATGCTGTATATGAAAAACTCGAGATACCTTTGCTGTGTTTAGATTGCTATTGATTATTTATAGTGTATAAAACTTCAATTTACTTCTGGATCAATAAAGTATCAAGACTGTGTATCTATCAGTTGACATAATCTCTCTCTATCTATTCGTTTATTGTGCGTTTTTCCCAGTTCCTGGGGTAGGATGTTAATGTTTTTGGAGCAGAGTTTTCCGTCCGGATGCCCTTCCTGACGACAACCACCAGTAAGTGGTGGGAACTTGT